>OZ007540.1:11303542-11339820 GCA_963931895.1 Eupithecia pulchellata | reverse complement strand
ACAATAATAAAGTAATTTATGGCGGGATATTTGTAAGTAAACTTACAATTATTTCCTCATTATCAGCCCATATTAGTTCACTGCTGGACATAGGCCTCCTATTGAGCGCCATACTATTATTTATCTCGTCCTAAATGCCTTCAGTGGCTCCGGTGACTGATGAATTTCCCATTTGTAATAGCTCCAAATAGCTATGATAGTTAGTAAGGTAGAAGAGTAGTAGCGAGGTGTACTGACGGGGTGTGCGGGGTGTGGGGGGTGGGCGCGGGGCGCAGCAGGCAGGCGGCGGCGAGCGCGCGCACGTGGCCGCGCCGCCGCACCAGGAACCCCATGCGCACCGTCGCCACCACGCACCACGCCGCGCTCCTACACACACACACAACACGGTTAATAACAGACATGTTATACTTACTATAGATAAGATTATGCAAGTAGTAAGAGGAAAGATTCTATTGATTATTTGAATGGCTCCGAAACTACTGGATCAATTTGGAAAACTCTTTCACCATTAATCCTAAATTTTTGAGTATAAATAAAGATCTTTAAACCGAATTTTCCCTAATGAACATAGGCTATAGAATATTTTCAAAAAAGTTGGGGATCCGCATGAAAAATTAAATTCTCGTTAAATACAAGTGCGAAGCCGGGGCGGAACGCTTACTTTTTTATACAGTTGTTATTCGATACGACCAGATCTGTTCTAACACTAGCGGATTTACTTTGCCGTAATGAAAATGCATCGAATAAAAACAAGAGACTGAAGACAACATAACCAGTGGATGAAGTAGGCTAGAGGATACTCGTTTCTGACGTTATCACCGGAAAACGTGATTAGGATCACAGGATCTGACGAAATACAAAAAAATCAAAAAATCAAAATCAAAGTGCTTTATTTCCTTTAGACCTTACAGGACTCTTGGAAAAAAAACCAAAAGCAATCTCAATATTAAAAAAATACAGAGGCACTCTAACCCTACTAGAACGTAGTGATTTTATTCTCTTTGTAACCCTACAGTGAGTGCTCTCTGCTCATGGACTAAAAAGCTAGACAGTCGCTTTGCTCCATTCAATCTACTGGGTGATCTATGGGTGCGTAAGTCTGACAACATGCAACAACTACTCACTTGAACCGGCTAGGCCTCTGCTCGGGCCGCGGGCGCGCCGTGACCTTAAGCTCCCGCTCCACGAGCGCATAGCCGTGCAGCACGCGCTGCAGGTAGCGCTTCTGCCACACCAGCGCCTTGCGGCAACTCTCCAGCCGCAGGCAGCGCCCGTGGAGGTAGCGGATCTGGAGACAGTAAGGAATCTAGGATTATAATCATATTCTACAAGGTTATCTCAATTATATTATCAGCCACACATTGCTGGATAGGCCTCCGCCATACTATGTTGGAAGAAAGTAGACATTGTCACTGTCAAACTTCTCGTCTGTCACTCATTCCAAGTGACGTCTGCCGAATTGTATATCTCTCTCTCTCGCTCCAAGACCGCTCTTGTAAAGTTCATGTTATTTTCCTAAATATTGTAATCGTGTTGAATCATAAATAAAAGTATTCGTTTTTGGTATCGGGGTTTCATTTACAACATACTATGCCACAAATGGCGGTTCTGAACCACGTCCAGCCATCGTTATCTAAATAAAGCATTTGAATAGTCGCCTTTATCATCACACAGCATCTGGAAATGCTAATTAGACTGGTGAATCAGACAAAATAGGAATCGGACAAATGTGCCTAAATGCATCGATATCGAAATTGTTAAAAAACTATTTGCATATTCAATTCATTACAAATATCACCTAAGAACCGTCCTTCATAATCTGAGACAGTAAAGTAAGAGGTCACGTATTCAAAGTTAGAAACTTGTTAGAAACTAGTTTATAGAGCTTTATAGAGACAAGATTCAGAAGGTAAGAAAAAACTCTTTACACTTTAATGCAGAACAAAGAGGTCACGACAACCGCTGATGAGCCACAAAAACCAACAATCAAAAATTCAAAATAGAACAACGTCAACTTTCTATGTCAACTTCTGTCAATAGTGTCAGTACCTAGGATTCCCTTTCGGAATATGGGACTTTGTTTTTATATTTCCGAGCATATTTCATAGTTTTTAGATTAGTTCTAAGATAAATCACGCTGTATCATGAGGCAACAGTAGAAAGTTTAGTAGATTACAGAGCGATGGAGCCCGGCAAAGGAGATTCGCCAAAGCTTCCGGACATGGTGTAAGTACGGTCCTGCCACTTGAGTTTCCTACAACTTGAGTTTACTCTTTGTACAAGCTTTGGACCAACAGCAGCCAGATGGTTAAAAGTATACTTCGAGAGAGTTACACGGGGGAATTTGGAGGCCATCACATGGCCGAGCAATTTTCAATGTTTGTACAAACCGATGGAACTGCCTGCTACTGTGTTATTGTCGTGGTCAGAGCAGAATTTGCATAGGATCGCTACCAAAGTTGGTGAGCTGTAAATAAGTATCCCATACAGATTCAGGTCGTTATTGTAGGATGTGCGGCGACCACCCTTCCATTATAACCGGTGATGTATGCTTGGAAGAAAGGGACCAAGAGACGAAGGAGAAAACCATGTCTTCCGCCAAACTCACACCAAGCGTAAGTGTTATTTTTAATAAATACTAGCTTCTACCCGCGGCTTCACGTGTTTAATTGTTGAGCGAGTATATTCTAAATGTACCTATGCTAAATTTTATCTTCACCTGTCGAGTTGTTTTGGAGATTATCGGCAACAAAATAAAATTTACGTTTCACAAACTTTCGGTTTTATATTATTAGTAAGATAATAACTAAATAAAATGGAGGGGAGAAAATTTATTGTTAGTTCATCGGTTACCGTATTTAGCAACCATACTTTTTTTGTATTTCATATTTCATTTATTTTTGCTTGATAGAGAGTGCCATGGTCTGCCATGCATTGGTTTTATTACGATGTCGGTTTGTCTTTTCGTTTATAGACGCGCTGGTTGGATCATTGGATGTCAACTGTGTGTTGAAATCTGGCTGATTTTTTATTTATAAGGCTCCGGCGATGGATGAATTTCTCATACAAAAATGATTTTTAATTTATGAATATTTTCACCATGGTTTGCTATCATTTGTATAAGCATGGTAATATTTATTTAGGTTTCTACTATAAGCTTTTTTCGAAATAATTGTCAACACAAAGATTGAGAAAGTGTTCTTTGCTTTCAAAATGCAATAAGATTTAATTTCATTTCAGAATAGTTTGAAAGAAGTTTATGGAAGGAACCTAGATAAATACTATGTTAATACAAATAGGATACCATGGTTACAAATATTATCCAGACTCCACTCAGAGTACATTGCTGGGTATAGATAGGCCTCGAGAGGCCCATCTATAGTATCTATAGTAGCCCTATTAGCCTATATATAGTAAGGTCTTTACAGGTATCTCAGATAGAGGAAGTGCGTTCGCGTCCCGGTTCGGAGCACACGCTGCGACTTGCGGAGGCGCGGCGGCGCGTGCGCTCCCTCGAGGCGATGCGCGGCGGGGCTCGCAGCGAGGACGCAGGCGCGACGGGCAACAGAGCGCTGGTTCAAGGTACTTCCCCATCCGTTGTTTTCTAATTGTACCACTAAGCTTTAGTCGCTATCTTATAAACGCGAGTCGTCAGACGTATACTATGGTTAGATAGCTCGCAGCGGCAGTATACATTTTTATTTCGGAAACTCGGATGCTGTCCATTATATCTCGAGCTATCTACGGATACAAGGCTTTGAGGAGTCTTTTTCTATAGAAGTTCGGAAGATCTTGATTGGAGCCTTGTGGTATATAATTAAGAAGTTAGTAGAACAAATTCGGGAGGCCTAATGCAGAAGCGCGTAAAATGTCGAATTCCCTTGCCTGGCAGCAGTTGTTGAGTGGCGCGTAAAATCTCGTATTAGGGAGTTCCCTTGTCTGGCAGGGGAGTTGTTGAGTGCGACGTATTATAGATAGATAAAGGATGGGGTGTGGTTGCAGCGGCGCTGGGCAGTTTCCGCTGGCCGCCGTACCTGGTGGCGGTGTGGGTGCTGGTTCTCATACTAACGCACGCGCTGCACTGCCTGGTCTCCGTGCTGGAGAGGGGACTGCCTAATGTCCGGTTAGTTGCCCACCAAATATTACTTTCATCTTGATTTATTTACAGCATAAAGTGGCGTTGCGATACTAATCATTTCTGCATACTAGTCTGCCCGTGACGTATTATTTTTTTACTGAAACAAAAGAGACCCAGCAGCGTGTATCAACCAACAGGCTGAAAGTTATTATCTGTCCTTTTTATATTTTTTGTGTAAGAAACTGTCCTAGTGCTGACACAATCGTTGAACCGATATACATATCAGTTTCAAACCAGTGAAATCCGTTGGATTTCACCAGTTTTACTCTCGTGTTTTTACACATGAGCGTACAACTGTCGGGCGCAACACCCTTCATATCAGCCCCCAAAAGCGCTTTGACATATAAATGGTAACAACTAAACATGGTAGACCCTAACCAACACTTATATGAATAGAAAGTGCTGCCATTACTTCCGCTCGTGGACCGAGGAGAGCTGGAAGGGCGAGAGGGAGACGTCTCGCCTGCGGCCGCTCGCACTGGCCGCCGCGACGGGCCTGCTGTACGCCGTCTACTGCGGGCTGTACGCGGCGTACCGCCTCGCGCTATGGGCCCTCGAGCCGCTAGCCGACGACGACAAGAGAGATGTCGAGACTAAGGTCACTAATTATCTGGACGAGGTTGATAGCAAGACGAATACTTCTTCTTCGAAACACTAGCTCCTGTTCTATCTGTCTGTACTGACTGTCTGTCCTACTTCTCCGTACTTTGTTTTGAGTTTTGTTTGTCGAGTTAATAATGGTTTCATATAGCATCAAATAAGCAAGGCTTTCTATGGCACTACAGTTCAACAACTTTTTAGATTTTTGATAAAAAAAAAATTATAATAGCTTTGACTATTGCAACAACATGAGGATCTAAATATGATGTATTTGTTTGTGAAATTTAAAAAAAGTAAATGTGTAAGTCAACCTAACGAATAAAAACCATAAAATCTTTCTATAGTTTTATTGTTATAAACTAAGTCCGCTGTCGTAAGTCGTATAAAAGCTACACACAAATTATTTATAAAAACACTTGATTACTATAAT
The DNA here is from genome assembly GCA_963931895.1 of Eupithecia pulchellata. Taxonomy (NCBI): domain Eukaryota; kingdom Metazoa; phylum Arthropoda; class Insecta; order Lepidoptera; family Geometridae; genus Eupithecia; species Eupithecia pulchellata. Next base: position 11,334,652 of record OZ007540.1, on the reverse strand, counting down.
ATGTTAATCAGTAAGAGTTTGTAGCCAGGCAGACAGCAGAGGATTAGCGGGAGTCAACGACTGCGTTGAAAAGAGAAAGAAAATCAACGGATTTTTTCGGAATTAAGAGTATGTAGAAGATAGGACATGACTTGAACTTGAACTTACCTCGTCTAGAAATTGCATGAAACGTTCAAACTGGACAAACCTCGGGAAATACGTTTTATCAACAAGCATCACGCCCAACGGTCATCGCCAATGTCACTCAATCTCCTGATTAAATACCTAAGCATGATTGAACTATAAAGTTATAATTTCGGGGCCCATTTATTATGAAGCATATTTGTTTAAAGGTATCATTTGAAATAGGAAATAAATTCTGGATATTCTGGGATAAGGAGTGGAAACTTCAAACCACTTGGTTCACTCTCGACAATGGTACAAGGCCCCTGGTTATAAGGTATGTAATGCACTCACCGCCTGGTCCCGGTCGTCGCTAGCGCGCGCCCGCAGCTCCGCCTCGAGCGCGTGCACTCTGCCGGCGAGCCGCTGCTTGTCCTCCTTGAGAGAGGTCACCTCGGCCGCGCCCGCGGACGACAGGCATCGCTTGAGGGAAGAGATCTCGCGGGACAGATCAGACTTGTGCCCCTCGATTTCACTCTGTTCAAAATATTGTAAGGATAGATTTTGGACTCAATGATCAAGAAATTTTTTGATTGGTATAAAATAGTAATCAGTCATCAATTTCGCAGGGTCGGCGCAAAATCTTTTTTTATCTACTTATTTTAAGGAAACCATCAGCACACTATACTGATAATGATATTACAGTGGATAATTTATGGGCTATTAATAGGACCGCGGTAAACACTGCGCTTTTCATTACGAATAGCATACAAATGCTGTTACAAAAACCTTCCTCATGAGTCACTATCTATAAAAAAACCGCATCAAAATTCTACTCGTAGTTTTAAAGATTTAAGCATACATAGCGACAAACGGCGGCAAGCGCCTTTGTTTTATACAGGGTGGAATTTTGTAATGCCACCTGGAGGGAAAGTACTCTTAATACTGTAGATAGAAAATTGTAGTCAAAGAAAACATTCCTTTAATTTTGAAAAGAAAGAAAACTGCATTCAAAGATTTTCGAAAATTCGCTTGCCACACCCGGGAATCGAACCGACTAAAATCTGTTAAAATTACACCCTGTACTTTAATTGCATAGATCGTTAGGGTCAATAATAAGGATGAAATCTCTCTAACAAACTTAATAAATTAAATGAAAGGAAAACCATGAAATCTTAAATTATAAATTGAATGGGTCAAGTTAAGCACTTTAACTTAAAGATCCATCCATCTGTTTACTTGTGTCAGTAGTAGCAGAATCACTACTGCCTACATTAATAACCATTTTAATACCTGGATTGGTACCAAAGACACAATCAGGTGGCCTGCGAGATCACCAGATTTTTTTTAGCCCCTTTAGATTTTTTTTTGTGGGGATATGTAAAAAATCTAATTTACATGAAATCTTATGGGAATGTAAACGAGTTAAGAGTTGAAGTTCATAATACGATTTATAATATTCACCACAACACGTTATTAAAAGTTACTAGAAATGAATTCGTTAGAAGAATAAATTTGTGTATCCAAGAAAATGGAGCCCATTTCGAGCAACTAATTAGTTAGTTGACTTTTTATTGTAAATAATTAAAATAATTTAAGATTTCATGGTTTTCCTTTCATTTAATTTATTAAGTTTGTTAGAAAGATTTCATCCTTATTATTGACCCTAACGATCTATGCAATAAAAGAACAAGGTGTAATTTTTACAGATTTTAGTCGGTTCGATTCCCGGGTGTGGCAAGCGAATTTTCGAAAATCTTTGAATGCAGTTTTCTTTCTTTTCAAAATTAAAGGAATGTTTTCTTTGAGTACAATTTTCTAACTACAGTATTAAGAGTACTTTCCCTCCAGGTGGCATTACAAAATTCCACCCTGTATAATGTAGTGAAGCGATAAATCCATAATTATATGAATCAGTTGAACTCATCGTAATACAAACCGCTTTATCTTTGTATACCTAATTAATAGGACCGCGGTAAACACTGCGCTTTTCATTACGAATAGGAATGCTGTTGCAAAAACCTTCCTCATGAGTCACTATCTATAAAAAACCGCATCAAAATTCTACTCGTAGTTTTAAAGATTTAAGCATACATAGCGACAAACGGCGGCAAGCGCCTTTGTTTTATATAATGTAGTGAAGCGATAAATCCATAATTATATGAATCAGTTGAACTCATCGTAATACAAACCGCTTTATCTTTGTATACCTAATTAATAGGACCGCGGTAAACACTGCGCTTTTCATTACGAATAGGAATGCTGTTGCAAAAACCTTCCTCATGAGTCACTATCTATAAAAAACCGCATCAAAATTCTACTCGTAGTTTTAAAGATTTAAGCATACATAGCGACAAACGGCGGCAAGCGCCTTTGTTTTATACAATGTAGTGAAGCGATAAATCCATAATTATATGAATCAGTTGAACTCATCGTAATACAAACCGCTTTATCTTTGTATACCTAATTCGTAGTGAGACTACATCGCGTTACGCCTAGTCAAAACGCGATTAAGACCTTTTGAGAGATAGGCCTTTTGCGATGTAGACATTTTGAGAGGTAATAGTCATAATAGTCATTTATTTATAATAATTATTACAAGTCGAAATCTAGGTAAGCATTCTTGTTTAAAAAATACATTTAAATTAAATAGGTACCTATACATTTAAATTAAATATTTCACAAATTAAAACATAATACATAATAATAACAGTGAAACTATCCACATTCACAATAATAATAATAAGAATAACAATAATGAATATTGAAATAAATAACATAATTTGTCCATAGTACATTTTGTACAACTTAATTCTTAAAAGCTATAAATTCATCGTAGCTATAAAAAGTTCGCTCAATGAGCCAGCGTTTGAGTTTATGTTTAAATGCTGGCAGACTGCGGGTTCCTGTAACAGAACTGGGAAGCCTGTTGTACACGTGTGGACCCATCACGTGCGTCAGCTGCTTGACCTTTTGAGGTAGACCTTTTGAGAGGTAGACTGTCATAGAGGTAGACCTCTATAGAGGTACCTACACCTTTTCGAGAGGTAGACCCTATTCTTACTGAAGAGGTCCGCGTTGGATGACTTTCCCATACAAACGTAGGTAGGTAATTCAAAAATAAATCAACATCGAGCATAATTTTAAAATATTTTTCTATTTGAATCTTGAATAAATAAAATTACATTTGTATGGGCAAGTCGCCCTCCGCTGGCCTCTTAAAAACTTAAACCTTTTAACTTGGATGAATATAATTTATGTGAATATTAAATGAAATAATAAAATTAGGTACTTATAAACTTAAAACACAACTTCACAAACCAAACTTAAAACAAAACATTTTTTTTTTAATTTTGCAAATATTCTTAAAATATTCAGTAAAGAGGAAGATAAGGAAGGATAAATGAGTTTTCATTTAATTTTATAAGAAACTAGCAGCCCGCCCCGGCTTCGCACGGGTATTAAACAAAAATTTCAGAAATTATACACACTAAAACGATGGGTTTTACAGTTTTCATACGGATCTTTACTTTTTTTAACAGCATTGGGGTTTTTGACATTGACTCGACATTCCAAAACTGACACTGGCCGTAGAGAAAAAGCAAGCACCGTGCGCTATACAACCTCTTTTTCTATTCTGACGCGCCATAATAGAAAAAGAGGTTGAATATACAGCCCACACGGTTCAATTATTGAATTTTTCATGCGGAACCCTAACTTTTTTGAAAATATTATATAGCCTATGTTCATTACGGAAAATTAAGGATTCTAATGGTGAAAGAATTTTTTAACTCGGTTCAGTAGTTTCGGAGCCTATTCAATTCAAACAAACAAACAAACATACAAACAAACAAACAATCAAATCTTTCCTCTTTATAATATTAGTATAGAAATCAATTTTAGGCCAAACGCGATTTAGACTTACTGAGAACTCGGTCTAAAGCTATCTAGACTAACGGCTAATTAGTCTCAATGCTTAATGAAAATGATGTTTATTCATAACGCGATATAGTCTCACTACGAATTAGGTATACAAAGATGAAGCGATACAAACAAAACTCTGACTACAACACGAGAATACAAATCGTATTGTCGCGTTCCCGCTTTATTTTCTTTAGCATGCTTCAATATAAATGTTATAGCTGTAGTTGAAAACGATTCTCCCTTGCGTTGCAAAGTATCATTTTCGACCCGCTGCTGTTCAGGCAACTTCACCCCTACTTTCCTAGTAAGAGTAATGAAAAGTGCTTTACCAGTGCATCATTGATGGGCCGCTGGCGCAGTTTGTCGGCGCTGGTCAGCTTCCGTTCCAGCTCCACGATGGTCGCGCTCTGCGTGTTGAGCAGCTCTTTGGCGCGCAGCAGTTCGATGCTCGCATCGTGTTTTAATCTGGACCAAAAACATTTCGCATTACATAAATACCAGAGTAGGAGAAAGTACTCTTATTTGGACTTATTTTGGCCCATTGTACGAGCCCAGAGCTGGAGTTTGAATTAAACCACTGAGTAAATTAATCGTAGTTATATTGTTAAAGTGTACAAGTTAGGAGAAAGATACTCATCCGCTCTAGTCCGCGGTAAAGGCTTAACTAATCGAATGTAGGTCGCGGCTGATCGCGATGTCAGCTAAAATAGTATTTAAATATATAAAAATAAAATGTGTTGTACGTGAACCGTACATGCTCCCGAGGGAAAAAAGTAAGATGAGCATCCATTACAGTTGAATGTAAGAAATAATGTATAAGTAATGTATAAGCTAATAATAACACTAAAATGTTTCCAATCCGTCCAATTGGAATGGTTTTCTAATTTCCTTGATGGAAGGGGCTGGTTGTGTTGGCTTTGGGTTTTGCATCTCCTGCATCTCAATGCATTCTAGTCCAGCATTGTCCCTTCCCTGCAGTTCTGAATTCCTGTTTCGGCTTCTTGCCATTTCTTTTCTGTCGAGCCACCTTTTAGCGAATAAGTACAGTAGGTATGTCGCTATTCCTCCCAACAACAAAGAGGTTACCGAGTAGAGGTAAATATCGTGACTCGATATCGATGACGTCCTTGGGGGTAATACCTCTTGGAGTTTTTGGTAGTCGATTGCCAGTTGTACCTCATTCACGTCAGGTATAGTTTTTGTGCCGAGTTCAGTGATGTTCAACTGAGCATGTTTCCATCCCAGGTCAAACATGTTGTTGATGGTGGAGTTAATAGTAGGTATCTCTATGTCCGTTCCCATGAAAAAGTTACTCCCCCGTTGATTGTATGCAAAAATCGTTGCGTCTCGTTTTTGAAGCAGACACTTCGGCTCTAAAGTTATAACGCCTGTGCCGTCAATGACCGTCGGCGTAACTCGATCCTTGCATAATATTCGTATCAGCTGTTTGTCACACAATGTGAATAGCCACAGATTAGGTTTATGTAACTTCGTCCAGTTTTCTTTACAGGCTGTGTCACTCAATACACAAGACAAGGAAGTTTGTTGACTGAAAACTTTTGCTTCACATGGCGCATCTTTATCCTGCAAGCTGTATATTGGTTTTTGTGAAACACATATGTATTCATCATCCCCGTATGCCGTACATTGACGCATGTCTTGCTCCTCCATGGTGATGTAAGAGTTTTTTACAAAGTTAATAGCTATGAAGTTAGAACTTGGATGAACCAATTTTAGCCGTTTTTCTCTCCGGAACGGGATAGGTATGATTTTGTACATTGTGTAGATTTCATCACTCAGTAAAGGGATATGTAATTCGAATAGAAAGTAGTTGTTTGTGATTCGAGCCTTCACGTGAATGAGGTCATAGATATTACTGAACTCCTTTTCAATGTCCTTCACGGGTAAGGATAAACCTGCTGGAAGCTTCCCCGCGATGATACGTAGTTGGGTAATCAGTTGAGTGGCAGAAAACAGATGCGTATCTAGATGTCCGTTGTATATGTTGCTTAGAGCATTCATAAGTAAGTCTAAAATTCTCTGTAAATCATCTAATATTAAGGTTGACGTTACTGCAGCTGAATTTATGTCATTGACTACGTAAAGTATTTGCGCACGATTCTCGATTTTACTTATTACGTTGCTTGTTCGGTTCATATTATGTTTGTATTGTTTCAAATTGCTTGTCCATAAATGCGTTGCGTTTTATTATGTTGTTTTCGGCTTCAATTATCAATGTTTGATTTTTTATCAGTTGTAGTAAATAGTTGTCATTTGTTTGTAGATTTTTTATGTCATCTTCGTATTTTTCAGCGAAATCCGCATCCAGGACCCCGAAGAGGGTTCTCGCTAATTTTCCCAGGCCGTCGAAGTAGCCTCGTTTCTGTCGTATATGTTGAGATAGTAGTATGGAATTGTATTCCGCCAAGTGACGAAGCTTGTGACGTAGTTGGTGGACGACGATTTCGCAAGGCTCATATTCGTGTGACACTCGTTGACATAATGAATCTATTTGATTTATGTAGCTTGTAATTTTTTCAGTCGCTTGCCAGTAGGAACTTAAGTTGTAGTATATTAATAATGACCATTCATCGTGCATTAATTTCACTTTTCCAGCTTCATCAAAATAAATGGGATGATCGTCGGGTACCGATGTCAGCATCATGTTATTCGTCATTGTCGCTGACTGTACCATTCCCGTTACCGATAGTATAGACAGCAGAATAAGTGACAGCAGGTTAGGCATAGTGGTGCTTCGTCGAGTTTTAGTTTTCCATGTAGGGTGTTTCTCTTCCTCTCTATTATCTTCAGTTTTCTCTACGTGCACAGTGTCGAGGTGCGCTTCTTTTTTGATAAGCTCCGTCAATCTTCCTGTGGCGGGAATAATGATTTGATGCTTCGATTGAAGAGGTAGCGTTGAGTTTGTCAGTCGTCCTTGCACGCGCAGCAGTCCATTCTCGTCAAGGAATGGAGTTAAGTTCAGTAGTTTGCTTCGCTTTGGTACTGGCTTATTGTTCTTCGAACAGTCTCTCTCTTCGCCAAAATACTCTTCCTGTACGTGCATAACCACAGGTTTATTGGATCTCAAAATTTCATTTAATGTCAAACACATAACCATCTTTGTTTCACAGTCGGGTAAGTTATTTTTAGAGTTGATAGTATTGTGTATAAAACGTAAAACCCAACGAAGTACTCGGATTACCCGTTTATAATTACTAATTTTATTTAATAATGTTTTGATGATTTCGTCGGTTTTGTAAGTTGCGACGCAGCATTTCTTTCGGCGCCGTCCATCGTTTGTAGAGTAGGTCATGGTTTTTTCGTGTTGTTTGTCCTTGTAATGTATGTATAATTGTAATTGTAATTTAATGTCTCCTTGTAACCAGGCGAGGACGACTAGAGAGTCACTCCAGCAGTTTATTTGTAATTGTTTATGGTTGAGAGTAAGTTTCACCTTTTCTATGAGTTTAACTAGTAACAAAGCAGCCGAGAGTTCTATTCGAGGTAAACTTATCTTTTTGATAATCGGTGCAACCTTAGTTTTGGCGGTAATTATTGTTATTACGTTATTGCCTTGTTGATTCATCACGCGACTGTACTGACTGTACTGTGCGACACATGCGTCGGCTTTCTCGCTAGCGTCACAGAAACCATGAATTTCCATGTTAGTGTGTTGGCACTGTAGCCATCGAGGTATGGAAAGTCCATTTATCAAAGGGAGATTCTTTTGTAGTGCCTCCCCTTCGGCAGTAATTTCGTTAGGCAAACATTCGTCCCAGTGTGTTTTTGTGTTCCAGACGTTTTGAAAAAGTAATTTAGTATCTTGCCCGTAGACTAAGTAATCCGTACAGAAGAAGTTTTGTAAGATCTTTGACGCTTCTGGATAAATTCCCCTTCCCCCCTCATCTTTTGTAAGCTGGTGTAACGTACGCATCGGAAGATGAATCAGTAGTGTGAACATGTCCTTCTGTAGGTTAGGCCCGCAGTACATACGATCGTTGAGGCTGGCTCTATCTTTTAGTTTGTAAGAAGCGTTAAACACTACTCGTAATTTATTTGTGGTGGACTCAGCCCTAATAACGCCGTGATGAGGTAAGTAGATTTTCTTTCGTTCTTGTGATAGTGCAGGCTTCATATGGCCCATAGTAATATATTCTTCCATAAATTTATTGTATTCGCGACTAAGCTCCTTATTAGGCTGCATTTTCCTTTCTAGTTGAAGAAATTGAGCCAAAGCTTGAGATTTGTTGCTATTAAAGTTAGATGCGTAGTTAGGCTTCACGGGCATTTGAACGACATACTGTCCGTTTGTCAACCTAGTAGTGGTCGAGTTATAGTTATGTTCATAATACTGTTCCTCTGTAGTTGAAGTTGACACGTCAGTAGTTGAAGTTATGTCCTCAGTTTCCCAGAACCTTGTGATGTTCTCTAATTCGTTGAGCGTCACGAAGCAGTTGAATCTTTTTACTTTTCCGCATAAAATCCACCCCAATTTAGTTTGTTGCGCTACGGGGTAACAATTGTTTTCACCCTTCATTATGCCATCTAAAATGAGTTCTGCGTAGATGTCGGCACCTAAAAGTAGGTCAATAGGTCCCGATGTGTTGAAGTGCGGATCAGCTAGTTTAAGGTTTTCTAAGTAGGTCCAATTATTAATCGAAAAAGATGCGGTTGGCAAATTGCTTATAAGTTTGTTCATAATCAGCGTTTCAATATTATATGTGTAGTTTGTATGAATTGACTTGCATTCTAAGTTTATTACTCCTTTACAGTTACCGCCTAGTGCCCCGACACCTGAAATGACGGCGCTCATTTTTCGCCGCGGTAACCTGAGACGTTGCGCTGCGCTCTCAGTGATAAGGCTTACTTGCGAACCTTGATCGAGTAACCCTCTTAAGTTGACATATTCACCATCAATCGATTTGACTTTAAGTAGTACAGTCGTCAACAAAACTTCCTTCTCGTTGTCTAAAATATTGTTGACTGCGTAAGAGGTCGAGGTAGAGTCCGATGATGATGATGATGCCCTTTGTAAAGGTTGGTTGTAAGGCTGTTCAAGACCCGCCTCATGTAAAAGTGTATGATGGGCCTTACGACATACTCTACATGTTTTGCGTGAATTGCATTGCTTCTCTTCGTGATCATACAAACAATTAGGGCAAATATGCATATTTCGCACAGTTTCCCCGCGAGTCTTTGCATTCATAGCTATAAATTTGTCACATTTCATAAGAACGTGATCAGTTTTGCAAATTGGACAGTTTCGAGCCGTAGTGAATAAGACTTTAGGCGAATATTTAGACTTCATAAAGTACGATGAACTCCGACTAGTGTTTCGCCCGACTTCGTTTGCGTAATTAGTTTGCTTGTCTGACTTCTCTGGCTTATTCGACGTGGACGATTTTTGATTGTTTCCCTGGAAGATTTCTAATGCCATAAATTTTGATTCTAAAAATTCGGTGAATTCTTTCAAATCTGGAAAGCCCCTAGGATTCTCTATATCTTTTATGTACTCGTTGTATGTTACGCTATCAAGTTTCTGTGACAATAAATGTACAACAATCGGATCCCAATTGGTTATGTCTAGTCCAATGTTCTTGAGACCGTTCAAGCACTCCAGCATGACGTCATGTAGTTTTCTAATGCTGGCGGCGCTGGCTTGTTGAATAGTTGGTTGGTTAAGAAGCGTAGTCATGTAAGATGTAAAGAGTAGTCTTTTGTTATCGTAGCGATGAGTAAGAATATCCCAACATGACGAGTAGTTCTCTGCGCTGATCCCAAGATGCTGAACCAGTTTCTCCGCGTCGCCCTTCAGCTTCGTCTTAAGGTGTTGCATTTTCTGGGCCTTGGATAGTACCGGGTTGTTGTGCACGCTTTCTACGTAAAGATCTCTAAATGTTAACCATTGGCTGTACTTGCCGTTAAAATCCGGTATCTCGATTTTTGGTGTAGATTTTTCGTAGTGCGCATTGTTCCAGATCTTGTGCTGCAGCTTCTTACGCATGTCGTCATAGATGTCCTCCGCAGCATCATACTTCTGCTTATATATCGAATCCTCGTCTTGTAAAATGTAATCAAGTTGCCAGTTTGCTTTCTCGATGTACTCCCATTTAGTCTTAAGGATGTTAAGATCGTCTTCCAGTTCCCATTTCTCCTTAGTGATAGTCAGAGTCGAATTTATCTTGTCCACCGTACGTTCAAAGGCTCTGAAGTTGCAGTACTGTTGACGCAATAGCTCTTGTTGTTTGTCATTTGTCTCCCTTGTGTCACGAGGGGGTACGTGAAACTTTATGTCGTCAAAGTTAAATCTTGATTTTTCTTGGGCAGTCGACGCCAAAGGCGATCCGCCGGCTTCCACCTGGCTAGTGCTAGCAGCCGGTAGCCCAGCTTTTCTTTTTAGAATGTCCTGAAGTACGTCTTCATACATTCTTTTGGTAGTGTTGTACACATCATCAGTGAAGTATTGATGGTCGGTTGATACCGACTCCTCTAGTAGCTGATGGTTGCGTACGAACTGTTCCCAGTTAACTTTCAGCCTAGAATGACGCTCTTCTAGATAATCCAAAGAAGATTTCCTGCTAGGACTATCCTTCTTGTAGTTGATGCAGATCTGCTTCAAGTTGTTGAAGATTTTCTCCTGTCGGCTGACTAGTTCCGTCGCGCTCTGAGCCATTGTTGTTAGTTGTTTATAAGTTGACCGTTGGTAGAGTAGTAGTAGTATACCGCAGGTGCTAGTTCAGTAAAAAGCGAAGTTTTCGCTCGTGAATATTAAGTATAGAAGTGCTCTACTTACAATATGTGCGCCTTCTCAATCCAACTGGCGGCGAGACCCGCTTGTGGGAGACCAATTGAAACGATTCGCTATCGCATATAGAGACACTCACCACACTTAAATTCACTATCCGGCTCGAAGGACCATGTACGAGCCCAGAGCTGGAGTTTGAATTAAACCACTGAGTAAATTAATCGTAGTTATATTGTTGTAAATAGTGTACAAGTTAGGAGAAAGATACTCATCCGCTCTAGTCCGCGGTAAAGGCTTAACTAATCGAATGTAGGTCGCGGCTGATCGCGATGTCAGCTAAAATAGTATTTAAATATATAAAAATAAAATGTGTTGTACGTGAACCGTACACCCATTATGCGTCAATAACAGAGTAAGCTAGAAGGAAGAACCATGAGCTTTAAGCCTTAGAAGATGAATATACCTTTCATGAGACTTTGAGAATGTGGTGTTTGGACATTGGGTGCATCTTATTGGTGGGAATAGTAATGCTGAATACTTTAGGGATACGACAAAGACCTCTAATGAAATTCATAATGTAGTCTTGAAAGCCGTAGTGCAGTTTAAAGTCGCATCCGGCACCTTGGATTGCAATGTATCTAAGGTATCTGACGTAGGTACACTGTGTGTACGTTAGGTATCGAGTAGGACCTTTATTCTCTATTAACTAGGAGATTCCTTGCCCAAACCGTGTGATGTCACAACGTGTTCTAAATACGATTTTGTTCGATTCCACGCTGCTGTCCCTGAATAAAGGCCCAATTGAGAGTTGTTAGATAGATAGTAACCTGTTGAGGTGCGCGAGCTGGTTCTTGAGGTCGGTGCAGTGGTCGTGCGCGGCGCTGAGGTCGCGCTGCGCGCGCGCCGCCGCCGCCTGCGCCAGCTGCGCGCTCTCCCGGTGACGCGTCTGTTCCACCTCCAGCTTGGACTTGAGCAGGGAGATCTCACCCACCAGGCGCTCGTTTGCTTCCAGCTGCGGGGAGGACATTTAGAATTATGTATTAATGCAAATATTGATTCGCAGATTTTTATGGTGTTCAGCGATCTTGGTCACAGAATAAATTGGAGGTTACTTTATTTATAATTAAAATACTTGAAACTCCAGACATTTTCGAGACTACTGCATAAAAATCTAAAACTGATTTTAGTTATATTTTGTTATGAACAGAATATGGTTGTCAGTTAGTCTTCAAGATATCTGCAATGCCTCTTGTTCGCTACTCGGGACCTATGTCTATCCAGCGGTGTACCAGCCCGGGCTGACGGTGCCGTGTACCTGAGAGTGCAGCTGTTCCCTCGCACAGTCCGCCCCCCCGCCCCCGCCCCCGCCCCCGCCGCCGCCCAGCAGCTGCCGTTGCAGCAGGCTGGCGCGCGCGCGCTGCTCCTGCTCGCGCTGTTGCAGATCCAGCTCCGAGGCCATGGCGCTTTCCAACCGCTTCTTGAGGATCTCGATCATATTGCTGTCTTGATTCTGTTGACGAATGTGGAGCTTTAGTTACGATCGTATTTTAGGTTATTTATGTGACTCAGTCACACCGTCACATCAGGTCAACCGTTACAGGTTAAGGAAAAACTAGTACACCCAGTCGTTGGGTCCCCTACACTATTTGCAAAATTTTAACAACAGCTGAAAAAATGTTTGTAAACATGATGTCAGCATCTCCTAATTTGCTGGCCAATTTTGATGTAATAGAGTCTGTGTATACTATGCTATTTTTTACTGTGCATTGGTAAATCTTCTCTTTGCTGTCAATGTACAGTGAAAATAGTCCAAGTGATACACTTACGAGTAGGTCCATCTGCTTGTTCAGTTAGCCAGGTTGTCTTTTAATTTTGACCAGCTTTACCAGTCCTGTGCTTCTCGCATAAAAATGTACCGAGGAATTTATCTTTCGTTCAGTCATCATAGCATCTAGCCAGGTGTCAGAATATTTAATGCTTACTGAATGACTTACCTGTAAGCTCTGCGCAGTATCCTTGTGCGTGTCTAACAACAGCTGCAGGCGCGCGCAATTGTCTCTTTCTGCCTCGTAGCGCAGTTTGCAGCTCTGATAGTCTTGAACTAGTTTGTCGCGAATCCTGATTCGACACAAGTTTATGGTTAAAATGGGCACTCAACTCTGAGTAAACTGAAAAAGTTAGCAAGTTTCAAAAGCCTAGCTGTAGTGATGCTATAGGCGCGATGGATTTTCGTCGTGCTGTAGCTTATAAACACCATTCGGTTTTGCAATAAAAGGACTCAAACTAAGTTTTAATAAAATTAGCTCAAATCTACTTATATCTTAGTGGTATTCCAGTCTTTAGTTTTTGTGACGCACGGTAACCGCCTTCTGAGAGCGTGTCAGTAGTCAATGTGCCGTGACCTCGCAGTTTTTATAGATCCTAATTATTATTGACGATATTGCCTGAATTTCATCTCTATTTTACAACAGACGTAGCTAGCAACGAAAGGTTATTTATGCATGTTGTACCTACGAAGATATTCTAAGATAGATGGAAAATCGAAGCAGGTATTAAATTATTATGATGGTTCTTAGTAAAACAAACAGGAGGAGGTTTTCGAATGATGCTCACAAGTCCGATTAAAATAACAAGTCCGGTAACGCTGTTATCGCCAATCTGCGGTCAGCGAAATTAATAATCAATCGAAAAAAAATGTATGCAATCCCGGAATATATTCTTGCCAAAGAATTAGATCCGTTTAAATATGCAAAGGTAAAGACAGGCAGATATATTGAGTTCCTTAGGCATTTATCGTCGAAGATCGGATTAGTTACCGGTTTAGTTCATTGATAAGTGCATCCTTATCCTTGAGCCGGCATTCGAGGTTATTGACCTGCATCAGCAGTTTTTCGTTCTCGGAGCGGAGTCGTTGTGCCCTGTCGGAAGATGACGAGTGGATAGAGCTTGATGACCTGGAATAAGGTTCAATTTAGTAAAACTTTTCAGAATAAAACATTTACAAAAGACGATGGAACTTAATGACGTGGAGTGTAATAAGATTCAATTAAGCAATTATCTAAACACTAGGTAACTTGGAACAGAGTCCGGTGTAGGATTTTGAGACTTCTATCTGGAATGTTACTTACTTTGAGGTGTTCAAAGCAAGTCGTGGAATGTCCTCTCTTTCGTCACTGCTTCCTGATAGTATCTGTGAACAAAGGAAATGCAAGTTTTATAGTCATCAATGACGGTCAAGGAATTAAACAATGCTGTGTCCAGGGAGATTACGATTCCCGAGAGATTGCTCTGTAGTCTAGCAGCGGCCTAGCTTAGGCTGATGCGCATGTAGTGCACACCTGGTCCATGATATCCTCGTCCAGGGTGTGCGAGTAGTCGAGCTGGTCACGCACGGCGCGCTCCAGCTCGGCCGTGGGCGAGCGCGCGCTGCTGCGCCGCCGCGCCACGGACTCCCCCCGCCGCGACCGGTCCGTCAGCGGAGCCCGGGACATCATGTCCCGAAGGTCCTGCAGTTCGGCTTCTAGCTCTTGGACTCTGTCAGCGCGTTGCCGAAGCTTCGCTTTTAGCTCGGAAACGTTGCTTTCTTCTCGCATTCTAAAACAATTAGTCGGTGATTTTAATTACTAACTAATAGCGAACGGCGGTTTTCTTTCTAGCTAACTGTCGAAACTGATAGTCTACGAACAAGCCGCTTCATAAATCTACTCTAACAAATAAATTAAATGGAGCACTCACCTAGCAACGACGAACTCCATCTGCTGCGCCATCTTGTTTTTCTCCTCGACGAGGTCAGTGACCTGCCTCTGCAGCTGCTGGTTGTGTTGTAGCAGCTCGTGGTTAGCTAGGTCTCTGTCCGCCGCTAGTTTGTTCGCTTGGCCTAGGGTGTTCATCAGCTCGGTCACGTCTAGTTTCGCTTTCGCTAGCTCGAAGGCCTGGAAAAAGCTTAGAATTAGTAGAATATACAAAAGTGTAAAACCATATTACTGAGGGCCATGATCAACCTCTTAAAAGTCAAATCGATGAATGAATCGCTTCGGCAGAATCATTATTTCTCTTATCTAGAGTAAAGCGTAAAAACAACCAATAGCATAATGTCAGAATAGTATCATTTGTGTAGTCTCTGATTACTTTGATAGAAACGCAAAGTGAATCTTGATCTTATTACCTGGTCATTGAGTTCCTTCTTGTTAAAGTCCAGTTCATGCTGCATAAGGGATATTTGTTTCTTGATCCTGACGAGCTGTTTCTTATCTCCGTTGACCTGCCTATCCCCTCTCCTTTCATCCCCAACCTTGCCTTTAGGCGACGGACTTCGTGAGACCATTTGAAGTTGCTCTTTGAGCGACGCTATCTCCTCGTGGAAAGAGTTTATATCCTCGTGGAGAATCTCTATTTCAGTCTCTTTGTCTTTCAACTTTTGGGTAAGAATTTTGAGTTCTTCGATTTTGAGCGTCATTTCGTTGTTCATAAAGTTCATTCTTTCAAGTTCACTCTCGTTTGATTGGAGTTTAATAGATGCGTTTTCTTGTTCTTTCTCTAGTTTTGTTAGTTGAAGTTTTAGTTCTTTGTTGCTAAGGTTCAAATTATCGTTGTCTTCGTTCAGCTTTGTTATATCATGTTTGAGGGCTTCGACTGTGTTTTGTAGTTGGAAGTGCTCACTAGACTTCTCTTCGAAAGCTTCTTTCAAATTATCAAATTCCTCAGTTTTGTCAGTGAGGCACCGCTGGAGGTCATCAAGTCTATCCAAATGTTGGTTCAAGCTGTCGATCTGTTGGTTTTTCTCACTGACCAGTTGTTCTAGCCTCTGTAGTTCGGAGACTTTGTCTCTGAGCTGATGGTTTTCCGAGTCACATTTCTCTAAAGCTACGTTTCTGCTTTGCAGTTCGTCAATTTTAACTTCTAGTTCAGTCATTTTGTTAGTCAAGTTTCGTTTTTCTTTGGCTAGTTCTAATATCATGTTCTCTCGTCTGAGAATATCTTCTTTAAGCAAATGTAGGTCCTTAGATTTGTCGTTTACTTCCTGTGTCAGTTCTGTTAATCTCTGCTCTAAAAGCTTTTTGTTTGAAGTGAAGTTTTCTAATTGATTTTCGTAAAACTTTTTGTCATTCTCCATGGTAGCCATCGTGTTTTCTAGTAGACCTTTTAGTTCCTCCACCTCTTCTTTCAAAGCGGGGAATTCGCAAAGCTGCTCTTCAGCAATTTTTAGATCAGATTTGGCGTTTTCTAGTTCGCCTCTTGATTTCTTGATCTCATGTTTCAACTGTGTCAGTATATCGGGGAAGTTTTCTTGTTTAATGTCAAGGGTGATACCTAACTCCCTGAGCGTAGTAAACTCATCATCATTGCTTTTGTTATCGAGCGACGGTTCTAGAGAGAAGTTTATCTTCTTCGGCTCAACGGTATTGTCTTTGGTGTCATTAACTTCCCTGTTAGGGTACATTGAGCAATTGTCGCGAATCTTTTGAGCAGTCGAGTGTTTTTCTATGTTGCCAAACATGGTAGTTTCGTTGACGTTCCTTTTGTATTCTTTGTGTACATCTTTGTTCTGTGTGGACGTAAGATGGGCCGGTAAGGAGTCGGCTCGCGGCGAATGAGTACAGTTTTGTAAATCGAAGTGGTCTATATACTCTACTTTGAGAGAACTCATGTTTTGCCTGGAGAGATCTGGTGGTAAAGTTTTATTAAAGTGTGATTTATCTCGCGTGTCATTCGCGTAAGGCGCCCCAGTCAGACTCAAATTCTGAGCTTTTAATTCAGCTCTCCTCATTTGCAAGTCTTGTTCGTCAAATTCTGATATAGACACAATATCGCTGAGCGTTCTCGCTGAAGCTTTTCCCTCGTATACTTCGCTTCTGTCATCTTTCTGGTTGTCATCGTCCAGTTTTAAGGCTGCGGAGAAAATAGTAATGAATCATATGAAACTGTTCTAAATGTAATGTAACTGTAGGAAGTTGGAGAGTGTCCAAAAATCATGTCTTGGCGAGCTAGGATTCAAAACTAGTGTTTATACAACAAATGGGCGAAGGGTTACATACACTACAGACGTAATGTGTAATTTGTGCATTAGTTTGGTAATTGATATTTGGTTTATTATTAGAGATATTTCAGTTACTAAGGAACTTGTTTTTAATCTAAAATAGGCTTTCCAGACGAACAACATCAGGGATAGAACAAACACACTGACCCCACAATAATCTATGATAAATAGCTGGATATTAAATAAAGATATTCATCGAGCTTTTCCTCCCAGCTTAGACATTTGATATCATCTCAATGTCACTTACCCAGTAACTCCTGCAGTTGATCCTCCTTCTCAGCCAGGGCGCGTTGGTGGTCCCGCAAGCTGGCTTGTAGCTCGTCCTTATCGCTCTCTAAGCTCCGGGCGAGCTGCTCGAGCTGCGCTATCCGCGACTGAGCTGATGATAGCTCGCGTTCTAGGATTATCACTTTGTCTTTGGGATTGCCTGGAAATATAAAATAAATAGTATACATTTGAAACAACATCGTTTCAGCAAGCGCATCTTGTTTTAAGAAACCGATCACTGTGTTATTTTTCTGGTGTACAATAAAGCCTTATACCGTATTGTATTGTAACTTACACGGTCGGAATTAAATACAGAAATACAAAATCATTTATTTGCACACATTGGTCACAAAGGTCTTGATTCAAGGAGACTTATGCCAAAGTTACCAAAGAGCGAAGCTACGGACTAGTGTCTCTGCCATGACTTTAATTCCTTTACTCACTTTAAACTGGATAGGACTAAATTAGTTAAAGTATATCAACTGGTTGTGCATTGTGACTTACATGAGTTTCCATACAAAGCCTGCTGGTGCTCGCTCTGTTTCTCTTTCTCCTCTAGATTCTGTTTCAGTCTGGCTAGCTGCTTGTCTTTAGACTCTATCTCTTCTTTCAACCTTTGGACCTAAAACAGAATAAACAACTAATAACCCTCCAATATATGTATTATGAACATTTGAAAATTTTGACATCAATATTTGTACTGAAAATCTTCATTTTCATTTTTCTTTCTTTGTTTTCTCTAAATCTGTACAGGCAAACGAAGGGTATTATTTATTAAATTTACTATTTACAGAGATATTAAATATTGAAAAAATGTCAGACAAAGAGAGACGATAAGTGTTGGGTTGTTAATACAGTTGCCGCAGCGCAAGTGTCGGCCCTACATACACAACCTAAGGATTTCATAAGAGTCGAATAAGGGAAGCTACCAGAGGAAAAGCTGTAGATACTTTCTGACACCGCAACTGCGATCACCAATCGATCAAGCGTGATGGTTATTGTTGGTGGAGGCTCGCTCACGTGAACCCAGCACGAAGATGATGTAGATATAATATAGTAGTAGGTACCTCGGCGAGTGCGTCATGCAAGTGCACGCTGAGCTCGGAGGTGGCCTGGTGCGACTGCGCCTCCGCGTCGTTGCGTTGCTGCGTCAGCCGCGCCGACAGCGACGAGATGCGCAGCGCTTGCTCGGACATACGCGCTTGCAGGACATCGCGCTCGGCGCGCACCTCCTGAACGAAACATTACATGTATAAGTACAACAACAACAACACCAGCCTATAATAGTTTACTGCTGGACATAGGCCTTCCCTAATAAGCGCCATAGATGGCAATATTTATTATTTGGGGTTATTGCCCATAATCCCCACGCTGGACATGCGGGTTGGGGATGGGGATCGCAGTTTGGTGGAGTTGTTCTACAGAGGGCGCTGCTGCCC
This sequence comes from Eupithecia pulchellata, assembly GCA_963931895.1. NCBI lineage: Eukaryota > Metazoa > Arthropoda > Insecta > Lepidoptera > Geometridae > Eupithecia > Eupithecia pulchellata. Next base: position 11,316,138 of record OZ007540.1, on the reverse strand, counting down.
GCCCCCGTGTGTTTCCCTTAGTCGCCTCTTACGACACCCACGGGAAGAGTAAGGGTGGTGAAATTCTACGCCAGCACCACATGTAAGTACGAGTATATAGGGAGTAAAGGTTCGCGGTTGATGCGAATCGCGGTGTTGGAAGACGCCTCACTCAATGGACCGACGACATTGTAGCCGTCGCAGGGAGGCCTTTGGTCCGCAGTATGGCTTGAGCGACGGTGATACGTTCAGATTCAATAACTTTATTTCTTTAGGCTTACAAAATAAACACTTAGACAATAGCGGAAGTTAATTTCGCAGTGCTCGAAACAAATATACGACAACGTTTAACGTATCGGAGTTATGAATGACAGACACGTGATTCACTCTAGAACCGCAAGACAAAACTAGTCATGAATATAATGTACAAGTAATGATAAAAAAATATCCACTAGTTATGCGAAGGCAATCATATGTCGATACAGATTACTGCCTCGCTGCTTCGCATATATACAAACAACACGCATGCAGTTAACGACTGCCGTAAAATCAACAAGCAACTCATAAATAGACGCTTGTTACCACTCTGTCACCGTAAATTACACCTTTGTGCCTGGAGCGGAACTGCCGACACCTCTACTAAACGCGTCAATAAGCTACCTGTGTAGACCTAGTTGTAGTATCATGAACGTGTAAAGTTCAATGATTAGTCAGATCGGCTATTTTTATCGCGCGGCCTCGTTCGAGAGGTCCGGAAAGATCACTGGGACAATTTTCGCCCTAATTAATTGAGTTTGAGTTCATGCTCGTTATGTCCATTACCTTTCGGATTCGAGGAATGGTGATAGGACTGTATCACTATGATACGTTCCACCCCATACTGAAAGAGATATTATGGAGATTCCATCTATTTAAGGACCTTACTTGCTATTTTACAATTGCAAGTATATTAGTTTATTAGTGTCCGAGTTACAGGAGAGTCATAAGAATCTCACAATGGCGGACAAGTTCTGAAAGGTAAGCTGAGAACTGACTAGATTTGATCTCCAAGATAGTAGACTGATGAGTCAAGATGCGTCAGGTAGTCAAACCGATATTTTAAGAAACATAAGGACATTCAAACATGGGTTTCATATATTTCATACATCTATACTAATATTATAAAGAGGAAAGATTTGATTGTTTGTTTGTTTGTATGTTTGTTTGTTTGTTTGTTTGTTTGTTTGTTTGTTTGAATTGAATAGGCTCCGAAACTACTTGACCGAGTTAAAAAATTCTTTCACCATTAGAATCCTTAATTTTCCGTGATGAACATAGGCTATATAATATTTTCAAAAAAGTTAGGGATCCGCATGAAAAATTCAATAATTGAACCGTGGGCTGTATATTCCAACCTCTTTTTCTATTATGGCGCGTCAGAATAGAAAAAGAGGTTGTATAGCGCACGGTGCTTGCTTTTTCTCTATGGCCAGTGTCAGTAATGGAGTGTCGAGTCAATGTCAAAAATCCCAATGCTGTAAGAAAAAGTAAGGGGTCCGTATGAAAACTGTGAAGCCCATCGTGTTAGTGTGTATAATTTCTGAAATTTTTGTTTTATACCCGTGCGAAGCCGGGGCGGGCCGCTAGTACGGAATATTTAACAAAATGTTTAAATTGAATCTTATTGATTCACAAAGAGTAGACTTTGCCTCGCAATTTATTTCACTTCATGCAACTTCAATTGAACGAAAGTTACAATTACAATTGAGAGATAATGATTATGTACAATTGGCAGCCATCGTGGGTACCTACTGTTGAACAAGACGAGTCAATAGAACATTATTAAATAGAGTTTGTACAATAAAACGATGCGCAGTTGGCAATTAGTGCGACAGAGATTTAATGATCTCTGGTTGTTTGGTTTGTTTGACACAAAGCAAAATTTTGTTTATTTTTCTGTTTATGAGGGTTGTATTTGATTTGAACGTCGTCGTAAGTCTTTTATGATTAACTTTAGTCGCACCAATGAGTAACTAGAAAGCAAACGAAAAACAAAGGTATTCAAAGATACCTGCAGATTAAGGTTAGAGAAGGAAACTACCTACTGCAAAAAAAACACAGCGTAGTAACAAGCCAAAAAAATATATTTGGCACGTATACAGCATCGTTTATCAGGTTATAATGAACAGAATTATTTGCCGTTTTTAAATGACGACCTCTGTGGCGCGGTGGGCGAAGGTCTAATGCGACGCAGGAGGTTGTGACTTGGATTCCCAATCTGGGACAAATGTCTGTACGATCTGCAGTATGTATAATAAATATTTATCTATTTAATATATTTTATCATGTATACCAATCATCTAGTATACATAAAACAAGCTCTGCTTAGCTTGGAGCTAGGTAGCATTATTAATATTATGGCATTTTTTTTTTGTTATTGATTCTGGTCCTTTTCTCTTTGTATTAAATATATTGTATTATGTATATAAGTCATCTAGTAGTACCCGTAACCAGAGCTCTGCTGAACTTGGGAGATGATGTTTAGATTATCCAGTATCATTTTATACACTTTCCTGATTGGAATGTGTATAAAATTAAATTGATTAGTAAAACTCACCGTCAAATCCGGGAGGCCCATTCTGAGATACTTCCTAACGTACCCCCACACAAACATCACAACACAACACTGTTCTCGCTACATCGCGGGCCCTACTCCACACATTTACATTATGGGCCTTCATACACAACAAACAACTTTGAACTTCAAGCACAAATCCGTGGATATATTTTAGGTTGGTTTAACATCACGGATGGATGAAACAGCGAATACAAGCAATGGGAATGGTATCGTACAATGAGAGACCTTGCGGCAGCAAAACACGCTGTGAAGCATCGGAGCAGACTGAGCGATAGACGGTCAGGTCAGATCATCTGCGGCGCACGTTTGGGAATTTGGATGTGGTATTTAAAAGTTATAAGTGCTAATCGGATATTTATCGCTGTGCGTGTTTTTAATGTTTGATTATAATTCCTTACATTTTATATTGCTATAACTTGATTTCAATGGAACGTAGGCTATACGGCTTTGCTTGAATTATGAATCCTAAAAATTTCAGTGATTTTATGGAAATTGGATCATAGATTCCATTACGAATTGGATTATATTAATCAGAAAATTGAAGTGGTAAAATTCATTGTTAAATGAAAGTCGAGTCACTGTTTAGAAAAAAACGCGAATTACACACACAGAACAAGGTTAAATAGCTGCTGTAACAGCTGTTACAGTGAGCGAACTTTCATTCAAAGACAATCCAATCTAATAAAAAATCCAATTGCCGCCTCCACAAATCGCCGGTCCATTGAATATCTCCCTATATTTATCCGGTGCACGCATAGGTTGCCAGCGAGCGTGTAACACTAGGGCTGCCAATGTTGCCACCATTTCTGTTAGCGCTATTTCTGTCCCGTTGTTTATCTTATATCTTCCTACTTGTGTAACCGGGGTTAATTACTGGCTAAATGGGTTACAACACCACTCATTGTGTTTATTGTTCGCTGGAGAGGAGGGAGTTTATGGACTGGAAGGTTTTTATTGGGTGTAAAGATTTCATGATCTTTTAAATGCACTGCAGGTGTTTTGAAAACGGCTGTTACGAATGTTTTCTATACTAATATTATAAAGAGGAAAGATTTGATTGTTTGTTTGTTTGTATGTTTGTTTGTTTGTTTGTTTGTTTGTTTGTTTGTTTGTTTGAATTGAATAGGCTCTGAAACTACTGGACCGAGTTAAAAAATTCATTCACCATTAGAATCCTTAATTTTCCGTGATGAACATAGGCTATATAATATTTTCAAAAAAGTTAGGGATCCGCATGAAAAATTCAATAATTGAACCGTGGGCTGTATATTCAACCTCTTTTTCTATTATGGCGCGTCAGAATAGAAAAAGAGGTTGTATAGCGCACAATGCTTGCTTTTTCTCTACGGCCAGTGTCAGGTTTGGAATGTCGAGTCAATGTCAAAAACCCCAATGCTGTTAAAAAAAGTAAAGATCCGTATGAAAACTGTGAAACCCATCGTTTTAGTGTGTATAATTTCTGAAATTTTTGTTTAATACCCGTGCGAAGCCGGGGCGGGCCGCTAGTTCACAATAAACGATGAAAACGAAATGACAGAAATATTTGAATTATAGATTTTGTTTTAGACGAAAATAAACGCATAACCATCTCAAACCAGAAATCGTAATTAAGTTAAAACATTATGTATCTATTTTTACCGTCATCTGTTGACATACGTCCAAAGACAAGAAGACAATATGACATGTTTTACAAACAGACTAGGAAACATTTAATGTGGCAGCCCTACATTTAATGCCAATAAAAGTCCATAACACAAATTGGAGAGCAGAGAGAGTTCACGCATTAGGGTCGGCGCAAATTGCATCTCGTGTGCCTAGAGCGATGACTAACTCCTGACAGAATTATGACACATCCACTTCAATAATAAGGCTACATAGATACATTTTGGTAGCTAAGTTAGACAATGGTAGTTAGAGATATAAAATTGATAAAAGAGTGAAACATTTTATAACATCGTTATGTAAATGCAAAGTTGAGTAAAATTGTGTGGAACACCCAGAAATGTTGTATAAGCTGCGTTGTAAAGAAACGTTGGTTGGCATCAGTATCTAAGATTTTAAGGTTAATTTTGCCATTAATTGGAATTTTTTTATTTTCTTGTTTGTTGGCAGAGCTGAGAGATATAAAAAAAATTGTGTAAAAGCCAAAAACCGCTAACAGAATAATATATTTTTTGTCATTATTATGGAACTCAAAGAAATCTATAAGTTCTTTTGCACGCGTGACTCAGGGTGTCTTAAAATAGATAAATAAATTACAACAACAAACAAACAGCTCAACTGTTATTATATTAATATCTCAATTCGAAAAGTCTAATAAAAATTTCTTACAAAACATTCCAAATCATAGCACATAGTAAAGCTTCGATAGTTTATCCATTATTTGACGGAAATATATCGCAATAAACCCCGTTCCTAGAAACGTATGATCGTAGTTTGACGTAGAGTAACGTTGGGAAATATTTGCTGCGTATAGCAGCGATAGGTTTACAACGTCATGAATAAGGACTCAGCAGTAAATCAGAATAAGTACGCAATATACGACAAACAAGTCAACATTTAGAACCCAGCTGGGATTTGGTTTTCAGTTAATCTGAATTGAAGGTAGGTTTATCTAATGTGAAGTAAGTTTATTATAATTATAACACTTGTATGTACCCCCATAAGTGAAATACTAAGGAAAATCTGCTTTAGTCATAAGCATATTTTATTTTGACAATGAGTTTTCAACAAAATGTATTGTATGAATCACAAGAACTGCGATGAGATCAGAGAAGCAGACTAGATGGAAAGTAATGTGGGCAATGAATTACCGCTCGCTATCCTAACATATTTTGAACTCACTCGCTCTTTTGTGTTGTATAAAACAGGTGTACCTCAAGATTTAAAACTTTCTGTGTGAGTCACACTCACGACAAAAATTATAAACAACAGCTTTATTGTAGTTCAGTAATTCCGCAAAGATTTTCTTTTGAATAATTTTGCTGTGCAGTGTTTTTGCTTATGAGAACTAGATGTTCTTGTTCCTAACACTGCTCGGTGAAACTACAGCATTATTATCAAAAACCAAACAATTGGCAATAAGGTTAACCATTTCTTTGGCAAGCAAAATTTATCATGATATTCGTCGATACATTCAACAAGTGAATATAATGACAGGGGCGGTTGTGAAAGCGAGCGTATCAAAATAACGCTGGCGCCGCGCCAGAGCGGGCCCAAGGTCTTTAGGACTCCGTTGGTTCACGAGGGGGAAATGGTAACATAATATCGAATTATGCGTGATAATTTTATTAACTAACGGAGCAAAGAGATCGACCTTCTAGTGTTAACTGGCCAATAACAAAGCAATAGGTACTTTGCAGGACACACATTTTGGGAGCGAGTTATAGAATGCAGTAACGCCAGTAATTGTGATGCATAGCCGCCTTGGCAAGCCTCAGGTGCTTGTAATTTCACCAGCAACCGGGATACCGCCGTGCTGCTTGGTTGCAGAAATATGTATAGATGTAATAATATTGACTCAACGATAAAGTAAAAAAAAAAAACAAAAATAAAAAAGTACCGAAAAAGCGGGGATTTGACATGCAGACTTCGATTTTCTTTCGCAATGGTGAAATAAAAATGGAAACATTTCCTGTTTGTTTTGTATTATAAACAAATTAAGAATTGTAACATTTCCTCGTGCTTATTTCTTTACTCTTGTTTGTTTGTTGATTATTTTACTTTTGCAAAAAATGTACGTTGATCAATGCAGTGGATGAAAATAGAACTTAGAGATGGCAAGGATTTATAACGGAGAGGAGCTAGGTTGTAAATGAGATGTAATGTCCAAATAAACACGATCTATGGCAATTAAATTTGGCACATACACGTAACAAAGCGCCCTCTGGTTTCTTGAAACTTTTTTGGGACAAAGAAAACGCCTCGTTGATCATGATTGGAACTGAGCGGAACGAAGATTTCAGTAGCAGATTTAGTGCTTTAGCTGTATGGTTAAATAGTAATTTCGAGCATAAATTGTGCAATAGTTGATCTGAGATACATCGTGTGGGGTTCTAAGTAATCAGAAGCTCTACATCTTGGCTCCAAACTGTCGTAACTCCAGCGGTTCTAGTGCAGGAATATAGAGAACACTACATACATGAAACACACACTTTTACCTTTTGTGCTACTTATAGTGCATTCCGAATTACGCTAAAATCGATATTAACGCGCTCACAAGCGTTCCGAATTACTGTAAGCGCGACAACATCGCGTCAACGATGTCGTGTCTGACGTCATTACAGGCGCCATTTTGCAATATCCAATATCGTTGAGATCGCTATCAGCGCTTTAATCGTAATTCGGAATGCACCGTTATACTCCTTCCAGCCGAATTGATGAAAAAATGCAATTTTTCACAGAGACGTATTCTTTTAGCTCGATAAATATCGAAGATCTGTGATTCGCTTCACTCTTAACTTATAAACAAACAGCCTATGAAATATGTACCTTCCTTATTATGATCCTTTAATTCATTCAAAGATGACCTCTGTAGCGCGGTGGTCCGCCTGCTACGCAGGAGGTTGCGGGTTCTATTCCCGCCTGGGAACAAATATTTGTACGATCTGCAGATATTTGTTCAGGGTGTTCTGGTCGTTTTCTTTGTATATAAAATATAAATCTATGTATGTAATATATCGTATTAAATATATTAGTCATGTAGTACCCATAACACTAGCTCTGCTTAGCTTGGGGCTTAGTGATGTTGTGTGGATTGTCCAACCTTATTTATTTATAACACAAACACACGGCTGGCAGGTTGTGGATGGTTCGAGAACTCACCTGTGCGATATCAGTGAGCTGAGCCCGCTGCATGTCGAGGTCTGCGAGGCGCTTGAGCGCGGCGTCCTCGGCGCGCGCGAGCGCCTGCACGCCCGCCCACACGCCGGACAGCTCCGCCATGCGCGGGGGGCGGGGGGACCACTCGGGGGACCGCGTCTACGGTAAGTTAGAAATGGTATAAGTTAAAGATCTTTTTACTTCAATAGATCGAAAATTTTGACCGAATGTTTATGTTTGAGTAGGGTATCGTTTCTAATCTGACACTATAGATCGGTCGCCATCATCTTTATGTTCTGTTATCAACAGAACATAAAGATGATGGATTATCAGATGATTCATGTTTAATTTTATGACATTCGATTGTATTTAAACGAAAAAATATTATACTCCTTTATAATTTGCCGTCGCACGACACTTTATTTTCCGTCTTCATGAGGTAAAGGCGCAGAAATGTGTCTAGCCGCTATCGTGCATGCTACATATGCATTTTTTACTTCATAATCATTAATATGTATGTTAATATGTATGTATATGTCCATCAAGTATTAAATTGAACCAGCTGAGCCACAGATGTGTGTAGTACATGTAGGTAGAGGTATTTGTGAGATGTGTGTAGGTAGTGAGTGTGTGTGAGATGTGTGTAGATAGTATATGTGGTGTCAGACCGGCATGAGGGCGCGGCGCTGGTCGCGCAGCGAGAGGTCCTCGCTGGGCTCGCTGCAGGCGGCGGAGCGCGCCTCGTGCACGCGCTCCATCCTGCGCGTGCGCCGGTCCAGCGCCTCCTCCAGGTACTCACTCTAAGGATAAACAATTACTTATTGCAGTGCACCTCCAAATATTCTACACCTACACGTGTAAGCAAGGTCACAGTTGTACATAGGAGTCCAATGCAGCCTGTTAAGCGATTTACTGGTATTTACCATTAAGGGTAAACGACACAATAGCCATTTAAATGGACGTTATCATCAGTAGACAATGGCCTCCCCTTATTATCGTCAAAGCGCGCTATCCTATCTGGCTAAAGGCCTTCTTACAAGGTCAGTGCTTATTATACATACTTGCTCAGTAATCGCTTGAATAACACTTTTATACGGCATATTATGTTACTTCTTTAACATGGGAAGAGGACGGCCCTAAAATTGCCCACGCGATGTCCACTCAAGAACACGTTTACCCCAAGGGGTTCTCAAATACTAAAGTTACTAAATATAAATGTGTCACTAACCTGTTCTTTCACCCTCTCCATCAGCTCATTGACCCTATCCTCCTCCTGCCCGCACTTGACGCACGTCACATCGCTCTGTTCTGCTCTTTCACTTCTCACACTTTCCAGTTCCCCCAACAGCGAGCGCATCTTGCTATCTCTCTCTTCTATCGTATGCTTCATCGTCTCAAGCTCTTCTAGAATGTTCTTCTCGTGTGTTGTCTTCCGTTCCAGTTGGTTCTCGAGGTTGGCGATGATGTCTCGGAGTAATGTGACCTTTTCTTCGTTGGCTTTTAGTTCATCGTCGGTGGCTGCTTTGCGGGCTTCAAGCTCCGATATTATTTGGTTCATTTCTCGGGTTTGTGATTCCAGTTGTTCCACCTGAGAAATATTGGTTATAATATAGCTTTACATTAAAAAAAATAATATAGCTTTAAATTATCTTAACCTTTGACTTGCTCATCAAAAGGCTCTTTCGATAGGCCTTGAATATGTGATAGTAGCACGCTATTCAAATGTTCGGTCAGTGCCAAATCTACTGTTATTACGTCGCAAACAATTCGTATACTTTTAAAAATCCTTTTGGGAAAATGATTATGTTCCTCTATTTTTGGCGTTGACTTGCTCATCACTCACACAAGAAACTTTAAAATACCGGCCACCTGACAAATACATATTATTATGTTCACACAAAACCATCACAAGCCCGAACTACATAGGTATAATAATAAATCGAAACATAAAGAACAGTGCAAAGGAAACAAGCATACACTTACATGTTTATCGTGCTCACGACAGTTGCAGTGAGAGAGACGGAAACAGCTCATCTGTGACACAACGCACACTCAGCCACTAATGTCGACCTTATTGCCCACTTATACAGTTCAAAACAACAGACTAGTAGTCTTTACTAAAACTGCTCGAGCCAGATACCATGTAAAATGTTTGTGAACATACCACAACAATAATAACTAATATCCTCATGTGTACCGTTGAGATCCAGATATAATTTGTAAACAATATTTATTGAAGCAAAGATCTGAACTCATCAAGGTTTATAAATTGCATATACGCGGCCATAATGTAAATTTTAGGTTATGTATTATGGTTTGTTTATAGACCGATATGGAATTTGGCTGGAGTTATAAGTTGTGGTAAGGGTCCGATTTTAGTGGTTGAGTGAATACGCACACCAGGGTTAGTGAATGGGAGAAACAAGCGTGTAGAAAAAACATTAGCGATTATTTTAAGGAAATATTAACATACAGAAACGAAAGCAGATGAGCACGACCACTAAATAAATAACTTGCTTAACAATTTTATGTACTTTTAACAATTAATTCGTGTAAAGCTACTTTCGTTGCTATTTAGTATAAACACAAAAATTAGTAAAGGTGCAACATAAACCAAAAGAGTGCAACAAAAATGCCTAGAAGACTTTGTCATTATATTTTTCCAGCTAGAAAGTTATACTAGCGTGCAGAAAAGACTGTTAGGATAATAAGAGCTACAATTTGTATATGTTATTCTTTTCCCCTAGGTTCCTAGATGTCCTAAGAAATTGAGAGTCATGAGTTTAATTTGACTAACTTCGAGATGTCATCGAGATGTTCCAGTTTTCTATTGTATTTGGAACACTACCTCTACCACTAAAGTCATTTATAACGGGATATTTACCATGATTCGAGTTTTGAGTTTTCTATTATTTCCTTGATCATGGCGCATGAACTATGCCATTATACATGACTTTAGTATTAACATAATAGTTTAAAAAGTTTTACCTCTACCATCCCGACAGTGGACTTTACGATTCCGATCCAGAAATGTGACGTCACAATGCTACAGTGAAAGCAAACTCATGTCTCCGTGGTACATTGTGACGTCACAGTGCTATAGTGCAAGCAAACTCAGTACTCCGTAGTACAATGTGATCACGATGACGTCACAATGCTATAGTGAAAGCAAACTCCGTGGTATAGAGTGAGTAACCTCAGAGAGTATCCGTGCGTTGGTGTGCAGGCGCGCGGCGAGGCGCGCGTTCTCGTCGCGCAGGTCGGCGAGGCGCTGCGCGAACTCGTCGCGCTCCGCCTCGCGCTCGCCCGCCTGCTCCTCCACGAACTGACGCGTCGAGCGCAGCTGACGGTTCGCCACCTCCAACTATATGTACAGTACATACGGTTACAACACATTATTTTATTTCTCATAAGGAATATTACATTCACTTGCATGAGAACCAATCTTAAATTCTACAACATTTCATAAAGGAGTACGTATCTTACTGACAAAATACAAATAACGAACATAATTCAATTATATTCAACTGGAGCAGAAAATGTTTTTGTAGAAACAGAAGATTTTTTGTGAAAATATCTTCTGGCATAAAAGTCAGCAGAGTTCGTGTTTATTTGTTGTACCAATTAGAAATATAATATTTACAGTTCAAATAACAGACCAGTGTTGCCAAGTCGGGCTTTATCTATGTTTTATACAATTTTCTGCCATCTGATATCATATGATACACCAAAGCCTGTGATTTATCTGTACTTGTTGGAAATATTGTAAATCCATCGGCTAATGTAATGCTATTGCAAATCAGTGGGTAATGACGTGATAAAAGTCCGTAAAATTTCACTAATTTGATTGAAATCCTGTTGATCTATTTAGTAATCCTGTTGACTATTTATTCATTTGATGTCTTACGAAAAAAGTCATTATCACTTAGGATGATCAACATTTAAAACAATATACAAAAGCGACACAAAACGAACACGTACACAATCTATGAGAGTTAAAATGCAGCTTCATGCCGGTTTTAATTAAAAACCGTCAAAGTATTGATTGGCACAGGCTTTTGCCCAGTATTGGGACGAAGCAAACTGAAAAATAAAGATGGGCAGTAGATTTCTACTGGCCTTGGCATTCGTGAAACCAATTTAGTTTGTAAACAACTGTTAAAATAATATAAAGCTTTCCTATAAAGTAAGCCATGCGACGTCGAACAGTATTTTATATATTCGTTTACCTTTTGACAGCACATCTTATGTACTGGCGAGTCAGTCATCCTTCTAACCTGGTAGTGCGGTGCAAAATAAATACATATTTACGATATAGGCATAAATAAAATACACATACTGGATAGTGATAGATTTTTTGTGTATTATTGTTGTCTAGCCGAAGAAATAAAATGTTATGTTAGTTACTGTACGTATTTAGCGTAGGTTTCCTTTCAACATTAAAGCACAAAGATGGCGAAAAACTGTGGCGAAATAAGAATAGTGCAGCGCCCTGTGCCAAGTATTTAGTTAATTAAGTCGTATCATGATGCATATTAAGTAAAAGAAGTTTTTATTGGTAAAGTAGGTAATCGAATGTCTAACATGGTCAAATAGCGGAATTCTATAGAAGTATGTACTTAAAACGATTGATGAAGGTGAATTATCTAGAGATTACTCAAATATTCACTTCCAATATAATATATGTTTGCACAAAATTGCTCTTTATAAATCATGCTGTGTACAATTTAGGTTATAATATTGTAGTTTTCTATTTTCAATGTTATTTCTATCCGTTTTGTGTGTCAAAAAAATATAACTTCAATATTGTCAATACCAGTTGGAAGTGTATCCAAGATACTGGCTGCATTGCCTCGCTGTATGGCAATGCTGATGCGCTGCACCAGAGACCAGCTCTCGGGTCACACGTCGCTTTGACCAGATATTCAAATATTTTTTTGAAAACTTGGAGGTAAAGGTGTATATAATATGGATCAGTTGAGCTACCTGTAGTTTGTTTACAACAGTCTGCAGTAAGCTCAATTGTTTCAATTGTAAATACTACATGTAATTTAACTATATAATTATAATTTTCTTTGCTAATAAAGTTTCCCTTACCTACTTTAAAAAAAATAATAATGTAATGTTTGATTATATAAGAGATTAGCAAGTACCTGTTGTTGCAAGTCATCCCTCTCCT
>OZ007540.1:11234950-11303342 GCA_963931895.1 Eupithecia pulchellata | reverse complement strand
TCTTCTGTGAGAGGTCTAGCAGCGATTGCGCCTCTTGGCGCAGCCGGCGCAGCGAGTGCTGCAGTCACCAATGCCTTGATATTCTGTCCTTATGCTAATACAAATAAGGCTCACTATGTGTAATCTTCTGCGAGAGGTCTAGCAGCGAGTGCGCCTCTTGGCGCAGCCGGAGCAGCGAGTGCTCGAGCTCGCGCCGGATGTCCGCGCTCACGTCGCGCTGCTGCTGCAGGAACCCCACGATGCCCTCCTGCAACACACACACACACTACACTACCAGAGACCTTACCAGTGGAACCCACATCAGAGGCCTTATCCTCTTTGAAATAGGAGATTCCTTGCCCAAACCGTGTGACGTCACAATGTGTTCTAAATACGATTTTGTTCGATTCCACGCCGCTGTCTTGTCATATCTGGGATTGGCAATCTATACTAATATTATAAAGAGGAAAGATTTGATTGTTTGTATGTTTGTTTGTTTGTTTGTTTGTTTGTTTGAATTGAATAGGCTCCGAAACTACTGGACCGAGTTAAAAAATTCTTTCACCATTAGAATCCTTAATTTTCCGTGATGAACATAGGCTATATAATATTTTCAAAAAAGTTAGGGATCCGCATGAAAAATTCAATAATTGAACCGTGGGCTGTATATTCAACCTCTTTTTCTATTATGGCGCGTCAGAATAGAAAAAGAGGTTGTATAGCGCACGGTACTTGCTTTTTCTCTACGGCCAGTGTCAGTTTTGGAATGTCGAGTCAATGTCAAAAACCCCAATGCTGTTAAAAAAAGTAAAGATCCGTATGAAAACTGTGAAACCCAACGTTTTAGTGTGTATAATTTCTGAAATTTTTGTTTAATACCCGTGCGAAGCCGGGGCGGGCCGCTAGTAGTAAATAAAGGCCCAGATAATGGATTTGGCATATATGAGGTCTCTTATCTGAAGAAGACAAACATCTTTAACAGTCTGGAACAAGAATTTGAGTTAAAAGATAACCAATGAAACCTAATTTCTTATTTTATAATAATTTATGGTGTAAAATTTGACTTGTCTAATTATCTTTGAGTATCCTCATTGATTTTATAAAGTAAGCACTTTTGTAAAATCATATCATTAAATAAATCTGCAATATTATTCAGCAAACGCAGGCATCTATGGACTATGAATATTGAGTATGGCCCTTAACTCTAGATACTGTCGAAGTCCTTCAGGATAAAAATGAAAAATCTGTTGCTTTAAGTTAACTGTGCAAAGTTTGCACATGCATGATCAATGAAAATGATCACATGACCTTGAGCAAATGCTCAAGGTCAGGGTCCGTGCAGTGCGGTTACCTCGTCCAAGTCTAGTATCGCGTTGAGGTCCGGCGCGAAGTGCACGTGCTTGCCGGCGCTGCGAGACAGCTCCAGCGACGCGTCGGCGGGCGAGCCGGGCCGGGACTCCGACGCGAACGTGCTGCAACGACACCGCCGAATGAGGACGTGCGGGGACAGAGATTATGTTGCTAGTGCTTCTAGCCGGGGACTTGCATGCTTTTCTGTATCATCATCATCATCATCATGAGTCCATAGTCCACTGCTGGACACAGGCCTCCCCCAAGTATATATCATTTGGGGGTTGGGGATAATATGAATTACCTTATTATTATTTTATTTTATTATTTTCTGTGTACATTTATATAAATAGTTGCCTGTCCCGGGATTTAATATATCTCAGACAAATTTCCCATGTATTATTGATTCAGTTATTTTCGCATAATATATTAATTTGTGACTTTCATGATTTTTGAGATGATGATACTTTCAATTCATCCGGTGTATTATTTATATAAGGGCTCCGTATGACTAGCAAGAGACTAATAGGATACTGATGATTGTTTATTTATTTCAAGCCATATCGTCCCTCCCCTTCTTTTGTCCCTTTCTATCTTACGACGAAATTGCCAATGCTGCGGTATGAATCAGTATGGCTCATGCATAATAAAATCAGTCGTAACGAAACCTTCGCACCGCGTCAGCGTGTCACTTTATGTACCTAACCATTAGGTGTGGTTCAGATTACCTAATCTATCTATACTAATATTATAAAGAGGAAAGATTTGATTGTTTGTTTGTTTGTATGTTTGTTTGTTTGTTTGTTTGTTTGTTTGTTTGAATTGAATAGGCTCCGAAACTACTGGACCGAGTTAAAAAATTCTTTCACCATTAGAATCCTTAATTTTCCGTGATGAACATAGGCTATATAATATTTTCAAAAAAGTTAGGGATCCGCATGAAAAGTTCAATAATTGAACCGTGGGCTGTATATTCAACCTCTTTTTCTATTATGGCGCGTCAGAATAGAAAAAGAGGTTGTATAGCGCACGGTGCTTGCTTTTTCTCTACGGCCAGTGTCAGTTTTGGAATGTCGAGTCAATGTCAAAAACCCCAATGCTGTTAAAAAAAGTAAAGATCCGTATGAAAACTGTGAAACCCATCGTTTTAGTGTGTATAATTTCTGAAATTTTTGTTTAATACCCGTGCGAAGCCGGGGCGGGCCGCTAGTTTGTTAATAAATCTAAAGATTAGGAAAATAACTCAATCCCAAAAATGACCGATATCAACGAGACTTGAACCCGCGACCCTCCCCGACCTACGCACTATAATAACAAAAAATCTGAAGACTACCTGCACTAGTTCGGTGTTGTTACATTACCTCCAAAATTACCTATAACTAGACTGTCCTCAACGAGGATATCACCCCAACATTTTGCATGGTGCTTCGAGCCGAATCGTTCAGCGTATGGTGCAACATTGCACGAATCTTTTTTGGTCGTCCAATATGTAAAAGCATACATAACATTCTTAGAACTGTTACACAAGCTGCTAAATTATCAGTAAAGTCATGTTTAGACCGCATTGATTTACCAGTTTTTGGACAGCAACAGCTGTAATCCCCCATCAGAAGCTACAAGGAATCACGCTTATTATAGCTCTTATTAATATCCCAACAAATGTCACGTGGCTCCTCGCCAAACAGTAGTTAATCAAACGTTAAACCGGCGCGAAAAGTAGCGATTTACTTGAAGAGCGGGTATTTTGGATTTGGATATCCGTTTTGAGGCGGAAAGAAAAAGGTCGAGTCAAGTTCGCGGAAGGGACGTGAGGTCTTCAACAGCTGAGTTCATTCACGTTGATTGTTTATTTTGTTCGAGGTTACTCACCATGTGGCAACATAGTGACCCTGAATATGTCTGAGGTACGTTAAGAGAGTTCATGGACCTAGGAGTTCCTTTCCACATGCCCGATGTTTTCGTTTAAAATATAAAGCGATGTTCCTTTTTACTGTGTGAGAAACTAAATAGTCCCTACGGTCATAATTATAGCCTATTTATCTATTGATTGTGAGAAATAAATAATGCTGGACAATTCATAGCACAATCTAGCCCCAAGCTAAGCTGAGCTTGTGTTTTGGCTACCAGATAAATGATATACGAGTACATAGATAGATTTTTTTACATCATCATGATGATGATGAAGATAGATTTTTTTACTATACAGAGTAAACAACCAGAACACCCTGAACAAATATTTTGAGATCGTACAATTATTTGTCCCGAGGAGGGAATCAAACCCGCAACCTCCTGCGTCGCAGTTGGACCTTCGCCCACCGCGCCACAGTGGTCGTCGGTACTGAGCGGCTTGGTTCAAGCAAAGCAAGGCGCAAACACTCACACACTCAAGTGGCGGGCTACAGCGCTGCGCCAGCCACTTTGATGTGTGATGCTGCTGTCTAGCACATACAATACGTTTCACGTACTTCACTTGAGCTACTTTTCTGATACACCCTCATTCGCTTTAAACGTTGATAAACGAACTCATGGGGTGAGTCGAGGGTTAGAACTGAAGATATATGTAATGTTTTTTATAAAATGTAAATCTTTTACTGGCCATAAGTTAGATAGTGCGTGCGGCATAGAATTTCTAGAATTTCACCACCACAACTCTTCCCGTGGGTGTCGTAAGAGGCGACTAAGGGAAACACACCGGGGGGGCGGGCAGCAGCGCCCTCTGCAGAACAACTTCACCGAACTGCGATCCCCAACCCGCATGCCCTGCGTGGGGATTATGGGCAATAACTCCCAAATGATGAATAATGTCATCTATGGCGCTCATTGGTGAGGCCTATGTCCAGCAGTGGACCGTTATAGGCTGGTGATGTGATGATGTGATGTTGAAGTAAGATAATTAAAGTTTGACTTGTTTAGACTTAGGACTGTTGACGATGTTAAACTATAAATAAGGTACTGACGCGTCAGCATCGGGCGCGTGGTCGTCGCCGGCGCCGGCGCCGAGGGCGAGCAGGCGCGGCAGCAGCTGCGCCAGCACGGTGCGGTTGAGCTCGTCCTCCGCGCACGCGCAGTACGCCGCCAGCTGCGCCACGCACCCGTGCAGGCTCTCCGCCACGCGACGCAGCTCGTCTCTGCAACACGCATACATACCTCACAACATTACTGTAAGCTGCTCTGAGTCTGACCGACTCATGTTCTCAGACACCTATATACGAAGGGTGTATATTGGCACCTGACGTACTGTGCACTTAAACCTAATAGGTACTCTTAATCTTCTGTTTTTATTTCTATGTAATGTTTTTCATTTAATTTTCATTTTATGTAAAATGGATCATGTGTCTGCAATAAAGAATATTATATTATTATTTGCAAAAACTGCGGCTTGCTTCGCTCGCCACACTGTATGCTTTGTAAGGGAGCGCGTCTCACACGGCTCACGGCACTGGGATGACGAATGAAGGCTCGATTATATCACCCTAAACAATCATGAGGTGTTAGGTCAGTGGCCGAACAGCCCTAAATAAACTCTTTTACTTCGATACAATAGCATAGCCAACTATAACCATCAATCAAACAACGTACATATATTATACTTATAACTCCGTTCCAAAGATGATATTGTTATCGAGTTCTTACCACTGAAATAACTATTCCGTTGGTCGTGTCCAAATTACTCCTATACACTGGACAAAGGCTGAGTTAATGGTTGAGAGATTTGTTGCAATAACTGAACGCAATAAAATATAAAACGTATTTGAATAACTATTATGCACATTGCACTTGCGACAGATAAAGAATATGCGCGCGCAAATTAGATTTATGACGTTTGTACGTAGCAGTACCTGTAAAAGGATTAACATACATAAGTAGATAGGATTTCGTAGCTATTTACAATACCTAGAAAACGTTAAACTGATCCTAAACAAATGTTAATACAAATATGAAGCCACAAAACACAAAAAATCTATTCTAAATAAAATTTTGACAGACAATTTTTGTCTGCCTACTGACCTCTCCTTGGTGACCTCCTCGAGATGTCTGTTCTGGTCGAAGCTGATGTTCCGTTTCTGCTTCCACTTGTCCTCGCCGGCTGTCAGCTCGTCGCGGAGGCTCGACAACTGAAACACAACCCGCTTCTGTTACACACTAGTTGTAGCTTCTCTGCGACTTCTTGATGTACCCAATAATACATAACAATACAATACAAAAATGCTCGATTGTACACCAGAAAACGAACATAACAACAGATATTACATAAGATATGGGCGGCCTTATAGCTTTGAAGCGATCTCTCCAATATTATGAAACAACTTTGTTTTCAAGCCGACTTCTTGCTCGGATGTAGTTTTGCACTTGTAGCATAAAAACCCCAAAAATGCACCAAGCTAAGTTTTTATTTAGTTTAAAATACAGTTATGCAACGCAAGACGTTGCATAAAGAACTGTAGAAGAAGGAATTCATTTCGAATGACAAACCTCTGTTAAAGGTGTAAAATAATTACATTGCACTTGATCTTATAGGTTGCTAACGCTAAGCAGTTGTAACCTAGGTAATTCATATAAGTTCTTTCCTATGGATGTTTTTAACTAGCTAATTGAAACTGTACAGTACAATATTAAATTACCTTGTCCACACAAAAACAAATAAGCCATACCATCAGTTTTCTTAGAACCACCATCGTGAACTCGCATTGTATTCACTCGTCAACTTCACCAAACAGCGGAATGTTCACTGAGTAACATCACTGGTGTACACATTTTATTCTGCTACCTTCACTTGGAATTAAACGCTATCTTTTGTTACTTATGGCTATAAATGATTCGTCGACACGACTCTGTGTGAAAGCTGAATTGAGCTCGAAAGCTTTTGGCATAAAGCGCAAAATGATAAAACACGCAAAACAATTCTGCCGTACCTAAAACTTGAAAGTCGATCTTTCGATCGTTGATAGATAAGATAAGACGCTGTGATTTTTAATATAAACGAACCCCTCTAACCTGACAGAAACTCCTTATGAATGAACACCGCAACTTCCCTAGACGCGGTTATAAAAATAAAACTTGTAAATAGACGTAGAGTAGAACAACAAGCACAACACAAATCAGAACAAACACAACTACCCCAGTTTGAGAAAACAGAGCGCAGCTGCGTTCAGAAATAAATTATAAAAACTAAGACCATGTGTGGCCAAGCTGAGGATACCGCGATCTAGGGTTGCCTTGCCGCGCACGTGTTTCTTTTGTTCTTTCTAATTTCTTTGAAAGAAAGGAAGTGTAGGTACAATTTTTCAAGACACTTCAATATTTGAGATTTTTAAGGGCTTTTACTGATTCCATGATTTTTGGGGTGATTTTTAAATGTGCGTTAAAATTTAACATGCGCCTTAGAGATTGACTCATCAGATTTAAAAAACTTATCATGTGTTTTCCAATCTATACAATAGTCGAGGTTTCTTCGAATAATGATTAGGCGGAGGTTGGCAACCCTACTCCTAAAATAAATGTTATCGTTATCATCCAATTCATCATCAAAATAAAGTCTGTTTCGGATTGTTCAGCAGCCAGCAGTACCAGAGGTCCTGACGACTGGTGAAGTGCAGTCGTCGATGACATCACGTTCACTTCACTGTGAGCTTAATTGTATTTATGATAACGATTGTGTTCGCTCAACAGTCAGTATTCCACGGTTTGCTATAGGAATAGGGATGTGTATAGTCGGAAGCTGTTGTTGATAGTTCGGTGTCTTATTTATTGTGTCTGTGTCGGTATTTTGGTTAAAGAATGCAAGGAAATAGAGAGGATATTTAGTTATTTTAGTCAAGTTATTCACTAGAGACACTACAGCGGCAGTAATGTAAGAAGCGGACGAACCAGTGTGCGACTGGAAATGGGATGATGTCTCGCGGGAATCATTGAATAGAAATATTAGTCGCGATTGAATTACCTAGTGATTGGACTCACAGTAACACAGTAAGGACAATATTCCTTTTAATCCAACGGTTATTATAGTAAGTATTATCACAATTAAAATATATAATAATGTATATTGTGAAGTGTCCAAAACTGTTTGCCCTCCGAACAAATAAAATAAAACAAAACTCCGCAAAGCAGGCACTAAACAAGTTCAACCATAAAGTTTAATTCACATTACAAGCATCATCAGGCTCTAACATTGAATAGTCAAGTGCACCGACTGATTCAATCAAACGCATTGTAAACCATCACCACAAGGGAAGTTTGATAGTGATTTATTGTGTTTATGGTATTCTATGGAGTGTGGGAGTTTGCTATTGTGGTTATTGGAGGGGGAATTGGGAATTGGAGTTGGGATCATTTTCCTTTCAAAATTTAAAGTAATGAAAATAATTTGTAAAATACGTGGATCACATAAACAACGAAAGTTTTTCTATGCTAAAGTTTTGATTTAAAAATTTGAAAAGACAGATTCTTTGTTCTTAACCTAATGATCATAAACTTGATGTTTCCCTATTCTGGGATCATAAAATATAATGAATTGCAAGTGATGGGCTTGTTTGTAAAGATACCTAAAGTTACCTACCTAGAGATCAAAGGTGAGGTCTAATTTACAACATATAAGTTATGTACATTTCTTCACGTTTATTATTTGTTTCATAGCCACTTGAAAGTACAGCAATTTTGTTAAACAACAAAATATATCCTCTAAGAAAACCATAACAAACATTTGCGAAACCTAGCTCTCTTTGATACTTATGAGATACTGTTTTGAACTAAATAAGAAATAGGTCACGTATGATTGCGTAGTTGTTATATTTTCTGACTCTTGTAAAACAAATCGGTTTTGAAGTGTAAAAAACAAACGAAATACAAAAATTAGGGTAATCTCTGAGAAGCCAAAGCTTTTGACGATTGTTTTAAAGACAATAAACAAAACGAAGCTTCGAAACCGTTCCTCAAGTTTCGAGAGAAGAATTTGAAAGGGAAACTTTTTAGCAAATAACAAATAAGGTTTGGCAGAACGAAAGGCAAAAAAATCAAGTGAAAGTAAAGTACTATTTCTATCCTATGCACTTATCTTATTGATTTGTCACTCGGAAAGGGAACGACAATAGGGCTACGAAACACAACGAACCATTCCTGAAACTCCTAACACAAAAACGGTCATATTTCAAACATTGGTCGACTCATTAGAGTTGACCAATCATCACAGCACACAGCGGGTCTACACTCTACACTAACATTAACCATAGTATGTATCTCGACATAGCACTTTCACTTGTTTATTTCATTTGGTTCGCGTAAGTACGTGCGTGACATCACGGGACGCGTCTGTACAGAGCAGCGTATGACCCTCCACTGCTCTGGACCATACGAAAACGAATCTCCATGCTTTTACATACTGTGCTTTTAGGGAGGGTCGTCCATATGGCTTGTTTGTTTGGTGCCACTGCCATTATATCATTTTATTGATAGAAGCGAAGCTTTTTTATAGGGGAGTATTTTTAGGAGTCGGTTAATTCGATGTAATAAGTTCAGTCCTTAGTTCTTATCGTGTTAATGTTTGATTTGTTCAAGAAATGTATTGTTTTTCGTAGCATTTATTTGATAGCTACTCACGCGCACTTGAACCGTTAAAAAAGTGTATATTATATTGTGATGTTGACATTGTACCAACGAAATTTAATGAAACCTTTACCTAAGTTAGTGCGTTTCAAAACAGTTCAGGAAAAAATACACTATGGTGTAAAGATTACTATATGTTAGATTATTTACTTTTTGTTAGTTTGAGTATTCCAAAAAATCATACCTACATAATAATTATGTAGGTATGATTTTTTGGAATACTCACACAAAAATACTCACACAATACACACTCAAAAAAACTAATCTGTAATGCTGTAATTGATAATTATTATCAATTACAGCATTACAGATTAGTTTTTTATTTTTGTTTATGGAGAAGTTGTAATCGATTTGATTATTATTCTATTATTATTGTACAGACTTTAAGCAGGCGTCTCGACGAATTTATTTTTGGAATCCTAATAATACGATAGTAGTAGTATCTTTGTTGTTCTATTTGCTTTGCCATTGCTTCTGCCCGTGGCATTACACATGTTTTTCCGAAATAAGTAAGTCAGATTAAGTTACCCTACCTAAAGACTACAATTTTCATCTTTGTTACATACTATGTCGACTTAACTTTCGAAGTCTATGGAGACTTACAAAGTTTTTCGAGTCGACAGATGCGCATCTTCACATGTGTCTATGAATAAATTATTATCTTTGTCATCTTGATAAATTCATAATTGAGATATTAGTTTGTGTGTAAGTTTTTAGGGTTTTGCCAGTCTAATTTCATAACTCTTTTAGGTTGTTGTGGATGTTTGTTGTGTTCCTTACTGCATAACGCGGAAACTACTGAATTGATCGAAAAGATAATCGAATAGTAACAAACGAGAATAACGTAATAAGCAAGTTATTCGCTTAAATTTTTAAAAATAAAATCTGCCAATTCATCTTGAATTACGGTACCTAATGATAAAGAGTTTTTTTATAGTAGTAACGGATGAAGCTGCTGATCGTCCCATTATCCTTCGCAGAATATTCCCTACCTTTATAAAAATATCTCGTACATAAATGTCACGAGGGCGGACCGTGACTCCGCTAAGGACGTCGACTCGCCGAATCTCGCTATTTTAGGCCCAGAAGCGCCAATAGCGGGAATTAGGAAGTTATAGTCTTTAAAGTCATAAACTTATGATCTACGAGTATTCATTACTGCCGATGGATAAAAGCGGTTGGTTGATGTCGATGACGCCATCGTCTAAAACGTTTCTATAGCTTTTCGTTCATAAAAGTTTACGAACATAGTTCGTTTGTATGTGCAAAGGAGATACGAGTGCCGTCAACGACAAAACACACTAAACAGAGACAAGGATTAACTTCTAAGAGCGAGGTTTAAAATTTTCGGCTCTCTTTATGCCTATTGCCTACTAACAATGCTACAGGCCAAAAATTATAAACAGTAGTTACATCTACTGCTTATGCATCAGTAAACGGAACTCCCTCGTCTCCCGTTGATTTACTCTCATTCTTTCCGTTCTTCCAAAACATTCATTTCCTAAACCAAACCATGTAAAAAGACAGTAACTGTCGCGAACCGTGAATTCATTTCGCCCTGTCGCCGTACGACGAACGGCAGCTATATTTAAACGAGACATCCTGTCTTGGACAATTACAGCTAGGTTTTTAATTCGAAGGGACTTTAATGGCAGGGAATTAAATTGGGGTTCGTACATTATTCAATTAATTTGCTCTGGGTCAATTTAGGGCAACGCACACGTGGGACATGGAAAGCTTGTTTGGGAACGGTATTCTAAACAAGACAGTGTTACTGTTTTACTATAAAAACTATATAATAAATAACTTTTGACGACCTCTGTGGCGCGGTGGGCGAAGATCCGCCTGCGAGGCTGCGACGCAGGAGGTTGCGTGTTCGATTCCCGCCTCAGGACAAATATTTGTACGAACTGCAGATATTTGTTCGGGGTGTTCTGGACGTTTTCTATGTATAGTAAAAAATATCTATCTATGTAATAATATTGTATTATGTATATCAGTCATCTAGAACCCATAACACAAGCTCTGCTTAGCTTGGGGCTAGATGATGCTGTGGATTGTCCGGCATTATTTATTTATTTATTATTATTTATTATCGTTTGACGAACTTATTATAAATGTAAGCAAGCGACTCTGAAACTATTTTGTTTTGGAATAACAGCAACGTTTCATCCCTTAACGAGGGACTTCCCCAGGGTGAGCACGGCTCACGTCGGGCCCGCGCTTCAATGCGCTCACAGACCACTTATCTCGTAAACACCGAAATCTTGGAATACTTGCAATGAACACATAGCGTTTTTCAAGTTTTCAAGGTCGGTGCTTAGAAACTATCATACATGTATGATAGATAAATTTTGAGCAAGCTTACTCCCTGTTTCCAAAACATTGCTCTCGTGTCGTTATTTCCCGATTACACAAGTTTCAGTAAACTATGTCCATGCAACTGCCGAAAACGAACGCGGAAGATGACTTTAACATAACAGAGATGCAGCAGCCAGCTTAGACTGGTGCACGTAAACATCGTAAACCTGCCTTTAATGTTGGCCGGTTGATTATATTGCTGATTTGATAGGGCATCTTTAAATAGTTCTGAGGGATGACATGCTATGCAATCATTATAATTAGATAATTCAATATTGCTAGTTACAGTTGGAATCGCGCGCGTTTCGCCTCCCTCGTGCATTGCGCTGGAGAAACCATCCTCGCCCTGAAGAAGTCCCTCGTTAAGGGACGCCCAACAGAAACAAGGTTCGTAGTAAACCCGCTTTATATTCATAATCAATAAATTAAGTTTATCCTACGCTGCCAGTATACTCTTACGGAATACCGCAGGAGGTAACTTTCATAAAATGTCACACTCGTAGTGCAAAATGTCATCAGTCTCAATAAATCTCAGATCTTATATCTGCGTACACAAACAAGGAAGTGTATCCCAGTTCTATTGTCTAGACTAATACAATTAGCCGCAATCTGTGTGTGTACTAGATGCGTTAAGTGAGTAAGAGTTCATTTTATAATGGTGTCAAGCAAAGCAAGCAAGATTCTGCCAGTGATACTTTACATAAAATATCGACAAGTGTGAAGCAAATTCTATAATCGCAGAATAGATAAATAACTAGACTTCATTAAGGAATTAACTATTTTTTATTTGATTGAATAGATCTTGATAAACGATAGCGAAATGTATTAAAAATTTTGTTCGGAATCTGAAACAAACTGTGACATTATTATTAGTATAGGTATTGTAACGGGTATTTATCGCGTCTATTCACCTATTTTCCACTAGCATATACTAACACTTTTTCATATTCTGAAATGGAAAGGAAATACTACACTACGTACATTCGCACTACCCACATTGTGCCGGGTTCACAAACTCATTCATTTTATTAGGTCACAAGAAAGAAGCACTCTAGGGATTGCTGGAACATTTCAATATTATCAATATACATATCTCAATCACTATTGCACGGTACATTAGCACAGTAACGTCTGAGGAATTAAAATACAAAATAGTAATATTGCATCACATCTGTTTCTCATCAGCACACATATCCCACACATAATAATATATAGACATGTCGCGAACGAGAGATTTAGCCCAATCTTTTTAGGCGGATTGGTGATCGCAATACTCAAAAGGAAGTACCGTAAAATACACGAAATAAAATAAAGTATAGAAATCCTTATGACAATTAGTACACTAGTTAGTGGGATGCAAGGTAACGACGAAGAAAAATCCTTCCGTTTGGGCCAGGAGCCAGGGGTTAAACGAACAAAGAAAGCCTGGCGTCGATCGAAGATTCAATAAAATTATGAAACCATTTTTGCCTAAAATTTACTAATCAATAAAAGCAACGGGCTCGTCATTGAAGGGTTGTTTTCAGTATAAACATATGAAACCCGAAAATTGATCTCGCGCACCCACCTCGCGCCCTGCGCCACAGAAGACATTGTTATAAATTGCCCAGTAAGTAATTTTCATTCCACGAGTTACCTTTACACTGATCTCCCCTGCGTAGAATTAGTTCCGCGCGATTATGCACTGATGTTAAGTACGAGGAGATCGGTTATAGCGAGGGTAAGGCCAACGACATTTTCTATTGTTCCGAGAGATTCAGTATTAAATAAGAATCACGAGCGGCACCCCAAGAATATAAGGCAAAATCGATAATTTGACATCTATCTAAATGTAAGTTCTACAAAGTTATTCTGCTGCTTGTTCTTTTAAATTAGATAATTGAAGTAAATCGAGACAATTACCTACCTGAAACTCATAAGGCTTCACCTATAAATAAATAAATAAAGCCTAATTTCACCTCAACAAGAACGGCATAGTAAAGCTCTTTTAGATTTTTCCGATGCTTCTTTCCCGTGAAACAGAATACGCATCCCCAATAACACAATATTTAGTTGTGCAATAGGAACGTTCAACTTTATTCTACGCTAGGTAATTTGGCTGCGGGTCGCTGACCTGCATTTGGCGGTAATGTACTGATAAGAGTTTATATGCAATGTTATTTGGCGATTGCAACTCCATTAAATACATAGGTCTGTTTAGTCGCAGACTGGAGTGTTCAGGTGCTGCTTCTAATTCTAATTCAGATTGAGGGCGATATGTTAAACCTGTGCTCTATGACGTCAGTTTAATGCACAAACGTTGCAAATATCTTCCTACACTACAATTGTGGTAAAGTTCCCGATGCAGGACAAATGATTGTCTCGTTTGTATGATCTGCAAAATTTTGTTCTGTGTTTTTGTGTATGTAGTTAACACAAGCGCTGCTTGCGACGTTCATAATCATAATCATTTATTTTGACAGAGTGTATGTTCTTAATGTTAAGTAATGTGTGATTATAATCTACGTAATAAAATACGTCATGTTATAAAGTCTGAATTAAAGATCTTTAGTCGAACCGCAAGGTGCCTACGAGAACGTAATGAGTAATCGATCCGCACTTTTATCAAACCGTCCACTCAATCAGTGTTGTTAATAGTGTTTAGTGTCATCTCTTAATATAGTTTAATTTCAGTTTATTTATTGAGTGCGAATGGCTCGTTTTTTATAACAAAAGCCCGATTTATGTTATACAAAGCTATTACCCCTAAAACGTGTAGGTACCTACTGTATCTTATTTTGGACTAAACTTTACACTCAAGTTAACAGTTTTTAATTTATATAGGCTAGTTTCATCCATTAGTTAGACTTTACAGTGCATAGCACGCGGAGCTAATTGTGCTTTCGATAGCTCCCAGTTCGGTTTTCCAGTTTAGGAAGTGGTCAATGTGGACTCCCAGGAATTTTACATAGCTCACAAAGCGATCATAAAGCGCTTCACAGATCGTTAAGGCCGCGAAAACAAACCTGGGTAATGAAATCATCAAATTCAGGAATGCAGTAACAAGGGAACATGCACAAACAAATGTGCGCTCCAGTATTATTTTACTAAACTGGTGCATCAGGAAGTGACGACTAATACACTAAAACGAAACTTATTCCAACAGTCGACTGTTCAAAATGTTTTGAACAGTCGACTGTTGGAACTGTTGGTGGCACTGCAGTTTTAGTTTCTGTTAGAATTTCCATAGGATTATATTAGAAAATTCTTTATAAAATGCACGGGCAATAGAACGCATTCTTTCACGATCTCTGTTATGACATAGTAAAAACATTCACTGAACGTTAGCGAAAGAAAAATCGAATCAAATTATTAAAGGTCTGGTTCAAAACAAGCAAGAGACATAAAATGAAAGCATAGATCCACTACAAGCTAAAACAAATAGTGTTAATAAAAAAAAATGTTAGAAATAATGTTTGACGCCTTGAAACATAACTCTGTAAGCCAAATTAAATTGAATAAATAAATAAACAAAGACTATATTTCTCTAAACCTTTCCGCAAAGTGATAACTGATAAAACAGTTTCAATATCAACACGAGGACTTTGCTGACAAACCAGCAGCTAGAAGAATTGAAGACGTTGCAAATTTTGCGCCAAAAAGACTTCCACCACACCAAGCTTGCAAGCTTGGACAGCAGCCTAAGAATGTTAGTAACACAGGCTACACATACAGCAATGGGTGGGATGATGATTATGATTATGGGAAAGGCTATTAAACCGATGCCACCTAAATCACCTTTCGCGTGTAAACAAATTTATAACGAGCTGGGTACTAGGCATGACCACGTGACACTAGCCACGAGTTAATAAATGCTACGTGTAAATATAGACTTACACGTCCAGTCACCCGCGCTCAATTGATACCACAATGCAATGCAGTAACCTAACAGTGCCCAATGTTTGCTTGTGCTAGACATGATCCTTTTTTTAGATCAAACTTTGTATACTGATTTAACTGCCCGTGAGACGGAGAAGATGTACCTTTCTGGAACTTAACATCAAGGAACAGAGACAACTGGGCGAAAGAGGAATAGAGGCCATTATTCTGCACAGCGCTGTTCGTTATCGTTACATGTGGCATGGGAAGGAGATGATATTTTAATCTTCAGAAGGTCCTTTGAAACAGACCAGACAAAACACCAAAGCTAATCCTGCCACTCATCAAAATCAAAACATCTTTTGGTAAATGATGTCTGATCAGATCGTAATCAAAAAGGAAAAGCACCTGCCGCTGTTTGACACAACTGCCATGACTGTTTACTCAAGAAATTAGTTCAAAAGGAAACCAAGGCATTGCCACAAACGACCAACAAATACATTACGGCAGCGGTCCTCGTTAAATTAGAACGTTCTGAGAACCGGAGTGGTTCCAAGATTGGTAGACGCTCTGTCATGGAATACTGAGCAGTTACAGAAATGATAAGCCATGAGTCTAAACGAATTATTTTGTTAGCAAGAGGGATTCAGATTCTGATTCAGATTCAATAACTATTTCTTTAGGCTTACAAACTAAGCACTTAGGGGTGAATCATCGAATGATAGGTTTTAAAAGGGATCGGGTGGTCTTAAAAAGTATCATCTAATCTCTTGCTCTTGCACTTAAATCAGTGTACGTTAACCTAATATAAAATGGTAACTTTGAAAGTGAAACACAACGTAAGTTAACGGTAGAAATAAAAGTAAAAGAGCGTAGATAGGCGTCATGCGAGGGGAATCCGAGGGCGGTATTAATAGAGCTTAGTGCGGGATTGATTGCCGCAGCATGGGGTTTGAGCAGCCTGGGTTTTAGGAAATCCGATGACTGAAGCTACAGGTTTATAGTAATATTGGATGCTTTCTGTTTTGGTGACAGATTGCGGAATTGGTAAATGGATGTTCCATTCCGTGATTCAACGAATAAACGTACGAAAAACGTTACACTTTGCTGGAGGCTTCGGTCCTACAATGGATTTTTAAGGATGTTTAAGTTAAACAACTAGGGCATATGAAACTAAACGTTTTAAGCAGTATGCAGATGCTAAGGAATTGAAGTGATAAGCCGGATTTTCACAAAATACCGGATGTGTGAACCAAACACCGGAACATGGTAAGCCATGCTGTAAGGGACTTTGCGGTTCTACATCCCATACACATAGCTGGTAGCCAGATATAACCGCAAAAAGCTCGCTCATGTAGTAAGATAGCCAAGTTACTGAGATTTTGAACCTTCTTTCATAGACAATTCTTTTTTATTTTTCGATTGAATTATCAATAGCCTACGAGTATTAACTGTCTTTGATTATAGCCTCGCCAATAAAGCATTGTTAACTTTTACGGGTATTGCGTCTAAAGGCCTCGCAATTTAACCCTGTATTGTAACCCAGTTCAGTCATAACTAGCTTTTCAATTTAACTTATCTATTCCAGTAGATAAATCTAAAAATAAAGCACTCTCTAAAGTTCATGTCAACTCTTCGCCGCTAGCGCCACTTGTAACTGAACAGACGGTTTAGTTTTAAGTATACAGCTGACGTTGAAATATTAAAACAATCAAATATGCTTTGAACTTTACATAACAGTCTTTCTTGCTGTTGATTGATCAAACCTTTGAATACGTCTCTACGAATTCAGTACCTATTGGTAGGAAGTAGTTATATTTATTATCTATACTTATATCTAACGGTATTAATAAAAAGTAAATTTTTCACGTTTCTACTTCACACTGTGACTTACGTATCTGCTACATCTTGTGTTTACATCACTATATGTTTGAGCAACAAAACAACCATAGCTTAGCTGATCCCTTACAAGCAACTCTTTATTCCCAACAGATGTTGTAAAAGCAACATTAACTTAATGAATATGATATGATTCTAATGAACGTTCACAGCAATCTATACATGGAGAGTAAGTTCAAGATTATGTTACGTTTGTAATTAAAATTGATTGAAGCAAACTTTCTCGATGATACGATTTGTAGATCTGAACTTACTTGATATCAAATTCATCATCTTTCAGTCCTGTTTTATAATTTTATAGAAACATTTTTAGAAACACCTCTATAAAAGGCAATAAAGACATGTCGATGAACATCATTGGTCCCCTTAATCGGTACTTGCTACGCTTGTCGTGTCATTTACGGACACAAGATTTAACTCTGTTTATTGACAGCAATCGATAAGGAGTCTAGACCTTGCAGACAAAACACTGTCGGCTGCTAGAATATTCATACAGTGAAACGTCGCAGGCTCGAAGGGCACCCGCCGCTGTGTCGCCGACATCGGTGTATAGGTAGTGTGAAGTTGAAGCACCAGCGGCTCTATTGTCTAACTCAACTGGTAATCGTAATCGGCTTCAGTTTGGCATTGCAAACCTAGCCTGAACTTCGATTGTCACTTTCGTATTGTGTAAATAGCTGAAACCGAAGACGGTGTTCGGTATTCAATGGGTCTACAACTGGTAATCGTTTTGAAGTTCACTGGTAATGGATTTGAAGTTAGACAATAAGGCTGCAGGTTAGCGAGTGTACGCGAAGTGATGTCTTACCTCCTTTTCCTGCGAGGTTTTGCAGTCCCCCTGGATCTTGTCCCGCAGCGCCACCAGCTCCAGCGGCCAGCTCGACACCTCCGCGTCGGGGTCCGACAGCAGCACCTACGGAACCGTACACAGGTTAGAGGCTGTCTTGTAAGCTGTTGAGGAAACAGCTTGCGAGGACAGCCCATACGACAAGGCGATATTACTCGTATGGAAGGGCTATGTTCAGTAGTGAACGTATCGGGCTGATCATATCTCTTTGTTTGAAATACGCAATAAATGTCTTGTCAAACACTTGTACACATAATAATCCCTGCACAATGTCCGATAAAACTTCAAACACATTGTCTCCCGCGTTATGCAGAAATGCGTTATTTTTAAGAAGAAGAAAGTGGCATAGCAAAATAACGCTAAACTATTAAAACAACTTACTAAAAGATCTCCCATACTTTCAAAAACAGTTACATAAACTAACACTTTACAGAATAACGTAAGATTCTAATTAAATGAACAAGTTAACAGTTCCACAAAGTACACCGAGTATTGTCACTTCTGCAATAAAACTGAGACAGAAGAACGTGACCCCTCCCTTATCAGGTCGCCGATAGCCCTGAATGACCGGAGAGTAAACATCGGACAATCTCTACTTAGCTAATTATGTTTATTGACAAGATGTAAATTACTGACTTGTCTAATGATAAGAAAATAAGGTGACTAAGTATTTCATTTTGTGGTTTATAATGTAAACAATATTAAATAAGCACAAAAGCTTAGTCGCTTCTTCGACATGTGGGATGAACCTTATCTAATCCACGTAAGTTTGAACCATTCGGCTTGGAATTAGAAATAGAAGCTTTATCGTGAAGCGGCGATGTTATTTTTCTACCGAAGTGGAATCACGTAGGATACACATCTCACAACATCTGTATTTGACAACATTTTGCTTTAAAAATCATGAGCCAAGATCATTGCCCCAAATATTCGTAATGAGAATCAACGAGACAGCGTGGAACACAAATTCGGGTCAATCCCGCGAAAAATGTCGCCGGAACATTGGCGCGAATCCAGCGAAGACAATAAGTAGTATTCTTTCTGTGGCTCACGAGGTGACGGTGCGGTTAAATTAGACGTAGTGAGTAATTCTTTCTGCGAGGATAATGAAATTAAAACAGCTGCTGAGGTTTTGAGCTCAACCGCAACACCAAAAATATATTTGTTGTATTATAAAAACTTAGGCTTGGGCGTTAATAGTAAAGCTGAGCGAACCGAGATGTAGGTACAGATCCGCATGGGGTCAAAATAATGTCACATACATTGACCAGCACCAGGACAGGTAGGTTTTACTAACCGCCGCTGATGAAGCTTTTAATCCTTCGTCAATAGCTCTCTATGATTTGAATTATAAAAATTGTGCCACGGGAAGAGTTCCAATAATTTTAAATCCGTCTGGAAGCAGGGCAAATGATGTCACAGAAATCCTTGAGAGTGAATAAAAATATGAACTGAGGGAACAGAAATTTGTGAGACAACGTAAATATCGGAGTTTATATTTTGTTGGATAAAGTTTCTAACTGGTCCACTGATAATACTGTAGCTAGATAGTATAGCAGCTGAACTGTGAGAGGAGTTGGCAATGATCAGGCTATTGAAAGCTGACCTTTATAATGTACCGGTGAAAAAGAGATTTCCTGGGTTGATGAACGTGTGAATACAAACCCATGTTGTCAACAAGGATGTTACACTTTATTAGGCCGGTGTTCACCGAACTAAGTTTCAACAGCATCGGCGCTTAGTTAACTATTGGTTTTTCAGTGTCCGTGACGCAAATGTTAGTCTGCAGCTTTAGCTGCGGTGCGACGCGGCTTAACGCCTTAAAATGCAAAAGATTTATTAAATAACTTACAGGGCGCCTCCAAGAGTGAAGGTGATTGCGATCCGGCATGCCTACTAAGTCACATTCTATCACAAAGTCATAATAATGTGTCCAATATCACTTATACACTTGTCTTTTACCGTAACTACCCATCACAATTTAGCTTCTTCAGCCATCCGAAAGCTCTGTGCTAAGAAATCACTTCACATTACAATATACAATCACAATGATAAGTCGATTTCACTTCAAAACCACAAGTCTTTATTTATTCATTTTTAGAGTCACTAAAGCTTACATCGAAATATAAGCCTTATTACTCTGAGATAAAGCTGAATTGTGTCTGCTAAGCACAATAGCGTAAGCTACTTAAACTTTGTAAATATCGTAGTCCACGTTAGTCTCCTGTCACGCGTTCAGGAGGTAATGGGGCTGCGATGGCGGGCAGCCAACGCGGAGGCAACGCTGTTTACTTATAGCTTTCTACGCACGCTTTCTGAATGGGCGCGTAAAGTATTGAAGATTTTGATAATGATATATCGATGGTACCTACTGTTAATTTTTGTCTGATAATTGGGTGAAGGTTTTTAGTATTTCGTGTTCTGTTTTTATTTCTTATATTTGAGTATATATTTATATTAAATTCAAGCAAATCAGCATAGGCTAGTGATGTTGATGATGATGAAGAGTAAGTTTATATTATCTATCTACAGTATAATACAGTAGACCAGTCAACATATCTGATATTAACGTTGTTTCATACACAGTTCCCCTAGTTCATATTTTTATTCATTCTCAAGGATTTCTATGACATCATTTGCTCTGGTTTCAAATCATTGAAGCTTTCTACTTTAATTATAACGACAGTGTGAACAAAAAACCCAAGCGATCACTTAATTCCTAGTAATTTATTTATTTAATTCCTAGTATATCTTATGTTATAAAATTACTTTTTGTTGTGTCCAAGAATCCTGTAAGGTCTAAGGGAAATAAAGCACATTGATTGCTGAATAGCTTTATATGTGAATAAAATCCAAAAATTTATTGTATTTACGTTTTATCTTTGTAACTCGCCTATGATTACTTCTGCTTGCTTCTTCACCTATGTATGATTAAACAGACACTTGACATGCTTTTTATGTAGCTCGAAGCTAGTTTTTGTGTACACTGTGTTGGTAATCAATAAATAAAATAAATGAGTTTTATTTTCTTAACCTGTCCAGAGGGCGATACTGAACGCGCCTCAGTTTTATACTTGTAGCGTCAGTATCGTTGCATAAGTTTCTTAGTACTTTTAGTTTTTAAATATTATGTACCTGGTATTAAATAAACGATTTGTATTCTTTTTGAAGCAGTCATCAGCAGATAAACCGTTTTTAACCCTTAAAACTCAACACCGTTCCACTTCCCGACCTTAGATCGCCCGTAAATTATTATTCCTTTAATTTTTATTAATTTCTCTTCC
Organism: Eupithecia pulchellata; assembly: GCA_963931895.1. Lineage (NCBI taxonomy): Eukaryota > Metazoa > Arthropoda > Insecta > Lepidoptera > Geometridae > Eupithecia > Eupithecia pulchellata. The sequence continues at coordinate 11,282,165 of OZ007540.1, read as the reverse complement.
TTTTCCAATGCGTTTCATCCTACTATTCGACCCTAGTCTATAATAGGGGGTCCTGACGTGACTATCAAACTGGAGTTCATTTGGCGCTTGTTTTATAAATTCGGGGAATTTGTTAAATACCTTTTTGTCTATTGCAGCAAATAATAATTTAGTTTGATATAAGTACTCTGAAGTCATTGATCAGTCGGTACTGACCAGATTTTACTTTCTCTGTCAGTATAGATGGTATAGGTATTATAAGAATGAAGGTACACTCCTATTTGCATCATATTTACAGTAAATGTACCAAACCACACTAGCGAGTCATAAATTTACCAGGATGTACCCATAAACTTCAAATATGGGTTAAATGACGAAATACACCCAGTAAATGAGTACCTAGGTACTTTTGTGAATCATAAAACATTGATGTGTTTACATCGAAATATAGCGTACTTCTGCCCGTGGCTTCGCTCCCTTCGTAAGCTATCCTGTCGGCGGTAATCGAGCCTGACATCACCTACGCATATTGCGCCACTGAGTTCGTAAAACTACCAAAATGTAACTAACGTCAATATTATACAGGGTGTTTGGTGCATCGTTTGCCAAATTGAAATGGGTGGAGGGGGGTTTTTCCCTCAAAATTTTTTTGGCCCCACAGAGGATTTTATACATAAAATACAGGGGGTATTTCCCCTTTCACTCGAAACTGGTTACTTTTCTGCTCAATAATAGTGAGCAAAGTCGTATTTTTGTCTCTTCAGGCACAAATTACTATTTTTTGTATGGATTTTATTCTCAATAGTTTATTTTATTTAGAGAACAACGAAAGCCATTAGAAATACATACCTGAAGCTCCTCTTGCAAATGATTCACGACGTCCTGCCTCACTTGCTCTCTCACTTCCTCCAACCGCTGAGCGAGCTGAGCCTCCATTTTCTACAGCCGCCATATTGGAACGAGCCCGCCATGTTGTGACGTCACAGCCGCCATGTTTAGTCACACACGAGCGTGTTAGTCGCATTCCATGCATGCAGGAGAGAGATAGATTTATTAGATATTTACAGGTGCCGTTGGATTTGTATACCTTTTTGTGGGAGTGAAAATAAAGTAGAATGTGTGTTTATTTGTACAAGTGTAGGATTTTTGATGTTTTCTTTGAAAAGGTATGGTATTTACAGATGACACTTGAAATGGGGTTGTATAGCGTGAAACAAGGACTTTTTATATGCGCAGGATCAAAATCCCACTAAGAACCCATTTCGGAGTAAAAGAGATGGATATAGAAAGCTCCTCAGGCAACCGTAAGCTTTTTATCAGTATACTTAAAATTAAGTATGAATATTATATAGAATCTCTGTCTCCCGCATGCAGTATTAATATACACACAAAAATATCACATAATTATTTTTAGTTAGAACAAGAATGTTTATCACAACACCTAAAGCTAAGTAAATGTTTTAGTTAGAAAATCAGAAATATTTCAAGATCGAGTAAGAACTAAAATTGTTGACACCTTGTTGGATGTTTTGAAAGTATTAATAAATGAATGAGGAAACTGACCTTTTCCAGTTCCAAGTCGATATCCTGAGGGTACATTACGTTGGACTCGGAACTCTGGATGTGCGTCTTGAGCTGTGACATCTGTTGGGTGAATAACCATAAATATATTTTACGATAAAAAATATAGAAATTTATATAAAACATTATGAATGAAAGCAAGAATTTGGGTTTACTTATTGGGATGAGGTTTTTAGTTTTGTATTAAAAGGGATTAGAAACCTACCAAATAGAAGCCCGCTATCCAACTCCACCGAGGTGGCCACCTATCAGAAGGGATTTAAAATCAGCGCTGCATGCTTCTTTCATGCAGCACAATGCTGAATCTACTCCCTTTGCCTATTATTCTTATTTTTTGTATAATTTTTGTTTAGTTTAGGTTATGTAATTAAGGTATGGGCAATAAATTACTATTACTTTATTTTATATTTGTTTAAATAGCGATACATGACTATCACGCGATAATTTCTAGATGCGTTTGGTTCAAACTTTTTAAAATCTCGCGATTTATTGACATATTAAAACAATTTATCTCGTCCCGTCGCCCATGACCAGATGGAAACCAACGCAATGGAAACATAGGGGGAAATAAAACGAAAAGTACGCGATCAATACCCGATAAATGTCTTAAAAAATTGGTTTAGTTGCTTGAATCATCTATTTACTTTTTGGTGCAAGCCGAGCGTAATCTTCTACATGAAACCTTTGTTACAGCCGATGACGAGTCACGCGTCATCGCGTGAGGCTATTTCTAAAGTAAAAGCTAAATTTGGTTTTTACGTACAATATATTTTACGCCAACATAGTTTCATGTTACTATTCGCACCCACGCCTTATGATCAGAATCAGAATCAAAGTGATGCGTGAAGTGGATTGCTCGTTCCACATGCAAACAAAGTCAGTGAAAACTGAAATACAATAAAACCTCATTCAACATTTATAAAAATTGATCATTCTAAATTTAAATCCCTGACTCTAGACTCTAGCTACCTGATAGATGTTGTGGTAATGTAAAGAGATAGAGACCTGTTCTTCGAGAGCGGCGATGGTCTGCCGGTGCTTGGCCTGCAGTTCGTGGATGTAGGCCACGTTCTCTGCCTTCATCTCTTCTATCTGCTGCTCGTACTTTTTGCCCATCTGTCGCGCGGCTTGCTCGATAGGCGTTGATGTGTACTGAAAAAGAAAATAGTGGTTCATTTAATAAACTATCCTCGAGTTTTGCTTAGATCAACCGTCATTTATTTTCCGTTAGACTTTCCTCGCGGCTATTACTGTATAGTGAGAATCGATATATTCTAAATGTTTGTCAGGATTTAACTTGATCTGTTAGTTGTCTTGGAGATTTTATGTAACAAGCATGTTCAAATCTTCACTCAAATTCAGAAGTTTTAACCCGCAGTGGGAATCGACCCTTTAATATGCTGTGTCTCGGGCGGGCACTGAACAATTCAAGTCAAAAAGCAGCGTCACTCCATGATCATTGATCACCAAGCACCTTTTACAGAATTGATAAATCAATATAATCGACTTCTTCAATCTTTTCCTATATTGTGGCAGATATCTTAGTGGTTTGAACTAGTTATAACCAAGTATTGAATTCTAACTCACTGCGACAGCTTCTAACAGATGCTGTAAAAGTCTAAAGGATTCTATCAGAAAAAGCCGCATGCATGTAATGCAGCGGCTTCCTTCTGTATATTATTCAAAAAGTTCACTTCACCAATCCGTCTGCCGTGTGGTGTAACTTCAAAGAACTTTTAAGCATACCTCTAACGACAATGAAGGTAGTTCGGCACTCTTCGCGCGGCGTCGGCAGTAGTCGCCGGCTGCGTCCGCGCCCTCCAGCGACGACGCGGACCCCTCCCGCGAGGCACACTTGCCGCGCCACACTTCCTCCGAGTAGCTGGAACGTACACGAGATACTGTGTTTATATGTTAGTTGTTGCGGTGTTTTGAATGAACCTTTGAGGAAGGAATAGGGCCAGAGAGAATGGCGCAAGAGATAGGTATGTAGCCGATAGTGGGTGCTAACGCGCTGATTGGATAGTTACTTTATAACTTTTATCATTTGACAAGGTAACTGCCTCAGTATCATTCGCGTAACATTTCTTTTATTTCTTAAGACATACTACAGTATACAAATGGTCTGCCATGCCAATGGTCGATCGATCGATACAAATCATACAACAGAGAGTGAGAGAGTTCCTGATATAAAACGTCATTATAAATCTAAGTGCATATTTTTGAAGCCTAAATAGTTAAAGTTATTTAAACCAGAAATATAATTCATGAAATCGGGCATAAGCTATAAGAGCGGTACCCTCTATTTCAATATTTATATAATTCGATTTGAAAATTCGATACCGAAAGAAATATTCCTACCGCGCGCCGTTACTCACTTAACCGTGTCCCATAAAATATGTCAATTTTACCCTACGATAGGTACTATGCTTCGTAATTCTAACTATTTAGCTGAGTCGCGACGGGATGTCTGCACGCAAAGGTTGACCTTCGGAAGGGCATGAAACCCAATCTAAACTTCGGCATCCAAAGGTATAAGGAAATCGGTTAAATTCTACTTACTTTCTTTTTGTCCTTGTAGGCATGGGAAGTAAAATAGTTTAATGATTTACAGAGTTCATCGAAACTTGAATTGAGCGGATCATAGAATAGAAACAAAGCAAAATCAAAACAACTTGGTGATGTTCTTACCTTCTCTCCATATCAGAGCATTTCTTCTCGAAATACGTCCTCAAGTTCTCCATTTCTCTCTCATGTTTAGTGGCTAGCTCCTGCCTCAGTAGGTCTATATCTGCGCTGCCAGCTTTCACCGAAGCTAGGAGCTCTCGTAACCGCCGAGTCTCAATAGAATAGGACTGTTTATCCTGCTGCAATTGAGACTCTAACTCCCTTATTTCAGTGTCGAAATCGATCCTCATCTTGCCGATTTCATCGCACAATACTTGAATCAGACTCTCGCGGAGCTTATTCCTTAGATTCTCCTCAATAGACTCATCAAACTTGTTGATGACCATCTGAATTTTCATCTCGAACCCCGTTTGGAATTCGTCGGAGGTATCAGATGATTTCAGGTCAGATTTTGAGTAGTTGATCGTGATCTCTTCCCGTTCATTATCCTTCTCGCTGTTCGAACTCTGGACAGACGAGCCGCCGCTCATAAGAGCGGAGTAAAACTTTGTACTGTCATCCTTTAAAAGCGTTTGATACTTAATGAAGTCTGAGAGCTGTCCTTTGATGGTATCATCGGATATCTCTCCTATCGTATGCTGTAAGTTGTGCACCTCGCTCGTGAGATGTTGGTTCTCGTGTTGCAAGTCATCTCTTTCGGCGACAGATCGCTGTAAGGAGATGGTCAGTTCTTCGATTAGGTCGTCGCGTTGTGTGATTGCCTCTTCCAAGTGCACAAGCTGAAAGATAGATGGGCGTTACAACACAAGCGTAGCCATTCTCAAATCCAAGTGTAGATGTGGTACAGCCGCTAGCTTAGTGGGAAGCGGAGCGAAATGTGACAACGCAAAATAGTAATGTATGTGTGTGATAGTACCTACTTCTTTGTACCTAGCTATGTTCTGTGCTGTGTGGGGTCAATAAATGTTTCTCTATCTATCATAGTGCTTATCGATAAAATCAATTCAATTATTATTATACATATAAATGAAATTTGAGCCATTAATTAAAGTAGCTCTCTGAATTCGTATTGTACTGGTCAGGCAGAGCATTCCAGAATTTTTGCTTGTAGATAACCTGCAGACTACACGAACAAAAAGATTGGCAGTACGCTCATTTTAACAGCTGTAAGCATATTATGCATATGAATAGCGAATCGCGCGATTCTGCGGACTCCCATACTTGCTCATAAATCAGAGCGCCTTGATATCAGAGGGAATCCCGCGCCGCCGCGAAAAATTTCTGTAAGACAACTCAGAACTCTGTCAAAGGATGCATTTTAATAAAGTGTCATCTATAAGTTTACGAAACGTGTTGGTCGTGTAAGTTAATTTACTTACCTACCTAATTTCGTATGTCATGTCATGTGTGAATCGAGAGTAAGCGAATAGAGGCCCACGCCATTTATGTGGGTTTTATCAGGATAATTTAACTATCTACTTACACAGCTTTAACATGCACATAATTTAGTAATAGTTATTTAGTGACGCGGATTTTCAAGTTTTCAAACAATTTGGGTAACACAGTGTCCATTTCTATGTATCTATATTTCAAATTAGCATATCATAAGAACAGCTTACCTAGACTGTGTGTGTGCTCTAACTAAACATTGAATCAGGAGGTATTTTCTAATGTTTTGCTCTAAAACCTTATAAACTTACAATTACCATGCAGTATTGTATATTTATTTATAGCCTAGCCCATAGAATGCACAGTACAATAAATGTTTGATGGTAGCAGTGAGTCAAGGCCATGGATACTTGCATGTGTTACAAATAGGTGCCATGTGGGGGCAAGTTCCAGCAAGAGATTTATTTTAGGATACTCTACTAATAATCAAGATTCTATACATAAGAATTTTGTTTTATTATTTTTTTTTTGTGGCTCCATTATATTTCTCTTTAATAATTTAGATAAATAAAAATGTGAAACAAACAACTAAACAAAAATATTGTGTCCTTTTAAGTGTCATATTTATTTATTCTTAAACTAACCATTCCACAAAAGTCTGAGTATAAGCATAATTTAGTAAATATTTCTTTTTTCTGTGCACCAAAACCAAGTCATGCATCTTTCTAAAGGCAAGCACAAACACAACCCAATAATGTTGAATTTTTAAGCAGATTTACCTTGGCGTGATACTCCTCACAAATAGTCTTATAATCTGTGGTCAATGTGCTGAAAGATATTGTCTCTGGCATTGACTTAGGAGGTAAGGATTCGTCTTTATCCTCTCTGACTTCATCAACAGAGATCTCCTCCACCAATAGATCACTCTGTTGTATTCTATCACTGATGCTGTTTTTCAGGGAAGAGTCTCTAGACTTTTCCGGTGATATTTCTTTGGATGGAACATCAAAAAGTTCCTCTACTTTAAAGTCACTGGCACCTACAAGGAAAGGGGAGAGCAGGTTTGGAAACACAGGAATTTGGTCTGATTCTGGCTCAATGATTGTACTTCCTTCTGGGGGAGGCCCAAAAATGATTTTGGTGGTGGGGAATGAAAACTTTGGTGCAGCTCTCCCTCGAATATCTAGTTTTATAATTTCCTCAGAGTCTGAGCTTTTGGCAGGAGATTGATCATTGCTTGGCTTGGAGTTTCGAGACAGATCAGATTTTGGGCTTTTTTCCCCATTAAGAGAGTCCACATAGTCACTTCTTGGAGTCACTTGGATGCTCGCAGATTGTTGAGAGCTTCTTAGTGTTTCTTCTAGGCTTCTTGGAGATTCATCTAAACTGTCATGTCCTGTGAGCTTCGGAGATTCTACTTGTGATTGCTCTTGAGTTTCTTTAGATACATCTGAAGATAGAGGTAGGTTGACTGGACTTTCTTCACTGATGGGTTGGAAGTCAGACACATTGACGTCGAGAGGCCAGGATGTACTGAGCTTGCTCGGCTCTTGTAGACTGACATTGTCACTTGACGATGACTGAGGGATCGGCACTGGACTAGATTTAAAATCTTTCTCAAGATCCACCACCACTTTTAACTCTTTACTGTTTTCCTCGCTATGGGTTTCGCTAAAGTAGCCAGCTTGCGAAGGTAATTGCTCAGATATAGACTCTGTCTGACTGTCTTCAGCATCCTGACGTGTTTCCGTTCCACTGGCGTGAGACCCCACGAGTATTTCATCTAAGACGACCGCTCCTACACCGGTTATCTGTTGAGAATGCACGACATCCGGAAGAATGTTCTAAAAATAAATAAAAACCATAAATAAAACCCTTGAATAACGTGAGAGGTGCCTATTCAGAGGGTTTTGATTATAGCTAATTTATGAATGGAACAAAGGTTTTACTGACCAGTTTAGGCACAGATTTAGGGCACAGGTAAACCCGGCGACCCAAGAAAGAAGAGTTGCAGCTGCATTTCGAAACTATTTTTAACGTAGAGATGAATAAAAATATCTCGCGATCAAAATCTTAAACGCACCTTACACAAATACCTAGTGGTTCACGTACCTTCGCTTCTGCTGTAGGCGGTGAATAATTGTGGGAATCATCCATAGTTTTTTAGTAAATACATAGTAGGTAAAATTAATCCGTATTTCGTACAAACACCAATAATTCGTTGTCAAGACGACGTTTCCTAAAACTTTCAAACAAATATTACAAACCAACCAAACGCTATTCTATTCTGGTGCTGCCACATGCAGCAACTACAAAAAACGCGAGACCCATGCAGTCGACAGAGTCGGCAGCAGTCGACTTACGTTAACGTTATGTTTATGGCCGTAGGGAGTGGGGGGGGGGGGGGGTTGGGGTTCAAACCCCCCCCCCCCCCCCGAAATGTTGAGGCACCGTTAAAAATCAAACTTGATAGGTAAAATTTTCTCGGATACGTACTCGTACGTGGAAAGTGCGGCTTACTTTGAATAGCTATTCTCTCTTAAAATCACAAAAAATTTTTCGTCTCCGATTAACAACAGCGCGCTCTGAGTCGTCGGTGGCAGACGGGACGCGCTCGCGCACCATGCCATGCGATTCCTATTGTGTAGATACACAATAGGAATCGCATACATTGTACTGGATGTAAGCACTTAAATATTTCTTTAAATTACTTATTATCTTTTGAAAACTCAAACTTTTTTTCGAAGAAATTCGTCTCTACATTTTAAATGAGCTGGGTTCACGCATCGCATTCATTTACGGCCGATTCCAGCTAGGCAGGCAGATCACGACATTACTTTAAATTTTATAAATCAATAAACCTATTTTGTTGTCGTTCCGTAATTGAATTGCTTTCTCCGTTTACTGTCATGTATTTATTTATAACATACTTTTCTAAACTATTTAATAACGGCCGAAAAGGTCACAAAAAATTTCGGGGCTCGCTCCGCTCGCCGTTAATTCGGAATTATTCTAGGCTTTTTAACAACCTTGCGAAAATGCCACAATTTCTCAAAAACTTTCAGCGGCCGCAAAGACAACAAAATATCGGCGGTCACTCCACTCACTGTTATAATTTTGGCTCTAAAAGTTTCAGGGTTCGCTAATCATAATCTTTTGTCACTGTTGATTCTATTTTATAGATCATCCGAAAGGTCGCACAAAAAATTGCGGCTAGCTTCGCTCGCCGTTCATTCTGTAGCCTTTTGGTCATTTTTATCAGCCTGCCGAAAATATGTAAGAAAATTGCGGCTCGCCGTTCATTCTGTAGCCTTTCGGTCAGTTTTATCAGCCTGCCGAAAATATGTAAAAAATTTGGCGGCTCGCTTCGCTCGCCGATCATTCTATAACCATTTAGTCATTTTTATCAGCCTGCCGAAAAATGTAAAAAAATTGGCGGCTGGCTTCGCTCGCCATTCTCTCATAATAATGTGAATTGTTATACCTACCCCTTAACTAATAACTACTAACTTTTTTGTCACCCGAAAATGACACTCGAAGTTATTTATTTTTTGTATTTCTCACATGTGTTCTCACTGATAAACATAAGCTAGAGAATATTTAAACAAGTACGACAAGCGCGAGTGTAACTCGCGCGCCGAGGGTTTTGAACTTTTGTCGTTTAGGTAGGGACGTATTGACGACCTCTTGGCGCGGTGGGCTTACAACGCAGGAGGTTGCGGTTTGATTCCTGCCTCGGGACTAATATTTGTAGGATCTTCAGATTATTTGTTCGGGTGTTCTAGTCCTTTTCTGTACCTACACAAAAATAAGTCATCTAATGTGATACTTAAACTTTGATAAGTATAACAGCTATCGTAGTAATACCAATAACACAAGCTTTGCTTACCTTGTCGGTAAATGATACTGTGTGGATTATCTAGGATACATAATATCTTCTCAAAAATTTTGAGAATAACGGTTTTGGTGCGCTGTGGAACTACTATAACAGTTACTACAGAGATTAGTGGGAAGGCAAGTGGGTTGGTACCTACAATTTTTTTTTGGCTTTTTTCAACCTATTTCACTAAGTATGAAACTTAGACGATTTTCAAAACCTGTTTTGTATTGTCGAAATCCATACCTTTGATTTGATATGTTATATTTACAGATTTCTCTATATTTTTCCTGTAAAATATAGATCTATAAGTATCTATACAAACAAACACTTACTACATTTTACATCAATAGCTCTGCAATCTTCGGAGATAGGGGGGGGGGGGAAATTTACCCGGGTACCGGTCAATTTTTCGACCTTTTTCAAAATACATAATATCAAAAAGTATAAAATCTATCGAAATTTCAAAAACTGTATTGGAATGTACAAACCAATGCCTTTCATTTGATACCCAACTCGGTGGGGTAGTTACCCTTCAGAAAAATTTCCCGCCCTTTTTTGACCATATTTCAAAAAGTATTATTTTTACAGACTTCTCTATATTTTTCCTGTAAAGATCCATATCTACACTTGCTACATAATCACGTCGATCGCTTCGGAGATTGGGGGGGGAACGGTCATTTTTTTGACCTTTTTCAAAATATTTTAAAAAGTATAAAATCTACCAAAATTTCAAAAACTATTTTGTAATCTACAAACAAGTACCTTTTATTTGATATCAATTTCGACTTTGTACGTCCCATTTAAAATTTCGATTTCAAAATTTCTATGGAAAATCTTCATTTTGATTTTTCATTTATTTTTCTATAAATATGTGTGGGCGCACAAAATGTATTATTATTTCAAATTTAAAGTCAATAGCTGCAGTAGTTTCTGAGATATTAAGGATTCAAAACACAAAACAGACCCAAAGTGATCCCATACAAGGGCGTCGCCAGGGGGGGCATAGGGGGCAGCTGCCCCCCCCTAGAGGTCAAAAAAATGTACCTAACCAACTGCAAAACAACGAAAGTCCTGCTATTGTCTTGCTTTGCCGATAAATCCCGCATAAATTCACTATCACTAGGAGTAAGTAGTGACAGTTAGTACCTACAAATAACTTCTCTTCAAAATTTTTAGCATACGTCCGAATAAGTCTAAAAAAAATTAATGTAGGTATACAATTTTTTTTATTTATTATGACTGTATCAATAAACAATGAATATGAGAATAATGTACCTATATTTTTTTCATTATTATGAACGTTTCATTGATCTATCTATTGATCCCAGTAACAATCATAAGATATGGCTGCAAATGTACGTTTTATAATTTTTATTTGATTTTTTTTATTCTATTGGTTAGGCATTTCCATATAAACAACGTATGCGAAGCCGCAGGCAGAAAATGTTGTCAGCCAGTTAATAGGCACAAAGGCTAAAATTAGACAATGTACAATACGCGCAACGAAAGAAGAGACCTGGCCGATCACGTGGTTATACCTGCGCAGTAGCTATTTCGCAGGCAATTTTGGTGGTATGCAAGGCAAGCGGGGAGGGGCGGGACCGTCGCGCGGTAAGACAGGAGCGTGCGAGGCGAGGTATGGCGTCCGCGCATGCGTATTTATTTAGTCGTGTGTGTGTGTCGTTCCCCGCAGCCCGCGCACACGCCGCTGTGGCCCGAAGTACCAACGAATACAAAAGTAGTTAGTTGTGTTCATTCTTTTTTTATTGTTTTCTTTTGAATATGCCTCGAGGCAAAAGGCTTTAAAACAGCGAAGTAGGAAGATGGTGTTCGACGTTTACAAGTTTATGGCGAAGGAAGCGAAAATATGTTTATTATTAATCCGAACTAATTATTTTATTTACCTATTTTAAGCGCGACTGTACCTGCGCGAAATCCCCTCCACTGGCATCTGACAGGTCTCATCTTTCGTTGCGCTTACTGTAACGGACACTTTGGATGTGTTTATGTTTGTTACTTCTGCACACACACGAGGCCTGAACAGATTTTGTTGAAATTTCTTCGATTAGCAAATAGGGGTTACTATTTAATCCCGGGAACAATCAAATTCACTGCAGTTAGCACCATAAATATTAATAATTAATATTTTAAATAGAATTTGTTGAATTATTATTTTCATTAACATAATCCAGATTTTATTGTCACTTTCGTGCGATATTTATTGTATTAATTAATTTTATTTAGTTAGTGTAAGTGGTTGTATGACCGTTCTAATTAAATAAATAAAAATAAAGCGCTGGCGTAAATTTAAAATTATAAAAAGTAGGACTAATAAATACGATTACCGTGGCTAAAGAAGTACCTAAAATTCAATTAGTAGGAAGAATATTTATAAAAATTATCGGTTATTTTTTCTTCTGTTGGCAACTCTCTATACACTGACAAGACACTGACACTCACTCAATGTCATTCCGCCCCGCCATTGGATTCAAGTTTGATTTGATAGGATTACGACTGAACTTTTCTTAAGTCTATTATGAATGATACCTACATCCAAAATCGTATTCAATAATTTCAATAATGTGTTCAATTTAAAAATCGAATCTTCAAAATCAGATTTCAATAATTTTATTAAATAATGCGAATTTTAAAACTTTAATCGACATGTTGTGTAAACTACGAAAATTAGTATTCTTGCTTAAAAGTTTAAAATAGATATAGCTCAATAATGGAGCAAAAACATCTAGCAACAAAGTAAGCAGAGCTGGTGCTTTGTTGCTAGAGGTTTCACTACAATGTAGTGAAGAGTGTTAGGACACACATAAATTAACTATTCATTTATATAATCTAGTCACTACATAAATTAATGGTTTCACGTCCTATCTTATAAAGATCTGGGTTGGTACTTGAAGAAACATAATCTCTGCTATGCACACACATCGATCAAAAGCACATTTATTAGGTATTATATAATGCGTCTAAATGATATGATATATCTACATTACCAGCCTGTAAATAAAACAAAAATACCTGTATCTTTAGAACTTTATTATTTACACATAAATACATTCTTTGAAAAGCTTCAGTATTCCAATTTATTAACTTACTTTCGAATAAGGCCAACAATGCATAGTTTAAGCTTAATCACTCCTCAAATTTTTGCATTGACTATGACTACAATTAATCTTTAAAAGCACTGATATCTATTCCATCATTATAGGAATAGGAATAGAGATTGGTGTTGACTAAGGCAGCTTTAAAACGGCAGCATTTATGTGTTGTGTTTTATAGAGTAGGTAGGTACGTATAGATATACAATAAACAAATAATTACATATCTATGTAGGTAAGTATAAAGCAATATGAAAAACAACCATTCAAACTACTTTTAGTCCCCTAAGCTACAAAGGTTAAACTTTGGCAGAAATCGTTGGTATTCTGCCCATTAATAAAATAAGTGGTACCTATATGCATCAAATAACTCACAGTTAAGTGTACTACTTGGTTACACAGATAATGGTCTTCAAATACGGATCTTTGAATAGGATAAATGGTAGTTAGCTAATAAAAAACTGTAAGTACTATAAAATCATAGCTATTGTTTGCGACCTATAAGAATCAACATTTTACATATTAATTTAACTAGATATTAGGTAGGTATATTTTTGACTGTTTACAGTTGATCTTAAACTATGGAAAGCAAAATATAAACAAAATTGTGGTCCATTTCTGATTCATAATCGGGCTAAGGAAATAGCTCTTTCAGCTTTCCTTGGTTGAAGTCCTATATTTATTTTTAAGTAACAAAGTGATGCAATAGTAATGCAGAATATTTATCTATGGCAGAATAAGCAAATCCTCATTAACATGTCAGTCTAACTATATACCTACTACCTCAACAGCCTAAAATACTTTAACTACAATTTATAACTATATCAGAGTGTACCATTCAACTTCTGATCACAACCGACTATAGACAGTATGATACCTATAGCCTTGCAAAATTCCGTAGACCAAGGTAGTTTTTAATTAATTAATTAGCAAAACTATTGAATACAATGGGATTTGCATGTTTATGTAAAAAAAACTATTCTGCATCTTACATAACATCATACTAAGATGTATGTCTATTAGTCTAAACTTTAATGAAGTCTCAAGCAGTTATACAAGAAATCTGGATACCTTTATTCAACTTTGGCCTTAGTGATAGTATTAAACCAGTAATCACATTATCAAAAATACATCCTTAAAAGCACACTCTAACAGAGTAGGAACCCCTAAGAAGTTAAAATTTGTATTGTGTATGTAAATATTCAATATAATTTTAATCTCGCTATTATTTTAACATTAATTTATGCAAAATATAAAATTATATTGGCACATATTAAATATTACTCTGATGTACCTAACAATAAATTTTGCATATATATATTTCAATAATTTACCATGGAAAAGTATAGAAGACTATCATAATTGACCGAAAGTAATATGGAATACTCATTTTTTACATAAAATAAGGAAAAAATGCATATAATCCTAAAAAAGTACACTTTAGACAGGACTAATAAAATGCCTGATAATTATTTACATAAATGTGCATTTCTTCTGATGCCTATCCAATAGCAATATTCCACAAAAAAAATAGGAAATGCCAGTATTTTAGATGTTGTTAGAAGACTTTGGTGTTAACCTTCATATTTGTGTTAATTTATCACATAAATAGTGGGATACAACAGCCAATTTAACAAACAAAACAGTTTTCTAGGTAAACATGTACCTAACCTTTTTAAAGAAGTCATTTATGTTTATTAAACATATTTGATGTAAAACATACTGGAAGTACTGTTATAGTTTTCCAGTTATTTATGTTCATACTTTAATTATACTTAACTTCAATATCTATTGCATAAATAATTATTATAGGCTAGTGAAAATGGAAAACAAAGTTATAATTATAACTTTATAATCAGCAAATCAAGAAGGTAATACTGGGTATTTAAAGTTGCATATTATGCATAACTTAGGGTGTAAATTAAATACTTAAATCACTGAAAACTGACCAAATGTACATTATATGCTTAGATATCTTCAATGAACACAATTTGAACATTGACAGCTAGTTGGATAATACAACATTCTTACAACCCTTTTCGACCCAATGATTGTCATTTTCAAATGATTCCCCAAAGGCATCATTTAGCGGTGTGGTTTTCTTCATCTTCCTCGTCATCTTGTTCCATCAGCTTTCTTGCTAATTGTAAAGCCTGGAAGTGAAAAAAAATATTTAGATAATGTTTTCAAACAAAATTAACAAAAAATTGATTTTTTTCTAAAAGTTGTATTGAAGAAGCTCCAGAACAACTCCAAACGAAAAAAAAAAGGTTAGGTAGAAACTTTATTCTTCTGTGACTTGTTGTACTAAGTGAGGTATTCTTTCATCATATTACATTCTGTACATGAAGAGAGCAAAGATAATCCAAATACTAAAATTAATTGTTCAAGTTCTTAGATATTGGATACAGACTAGAGGAATACTTATTTGACTAAAAGACCAATGTAATGTAGGTAATGTTAATCTTCTCATTCTAATAACAATGATAATAATAATACTATTATATTTAGCTCCTAAGTCATTTTCTATGTTAATGTATGCCTAAAATGTAAACTTTTGTTGGAAATAAATAATTTTGTATTTGTAATAATTATAATACCTATCTTTTTTATCATTATAATTTATTATTTAAGACTTAGTGCAAAAAATCTACATTAAAGACAACTAAAAAAAGTACATTCAAATCTGAAGTAACGAAAATGAAACCATTTCTTACAAATCATTAAAGACAAATAATATTAATAGTTGTTAATGCATGCTGAGATGTTCGAGGGACACATTTGGATGTAATAGCATATTCTTATGTAATTGCCTATTATTCAACAATCTCAGAAAACTAATTTAATATAATACTGGCAATTTTTTTATAACTCAACACACTAGTTCACAATTCAGACTATTGCCTATTTGGTATAAGCCTCCTGTTTAGTTTACGTACCCACCTAAACTAAACAGGATGCTTACAGCACTTACATCTTATAGGCATAAGCACCTGCTTACAGTATTTATTTACATGCAACTTTGATTTGTTAAGATTTATTGAAAGTGCCTGACCTGGAACTCGTTGTAGTGCATTTTCCTCTTCTTCTCGAAGGAGGCGCGGCGCTCGCGCTCCTCGGGCGCCTCGTCCGGCATGTCCTCGTCGCTGCTGCTGGACTCCACGCAGCGCGGAGGCTTGTTCATGCTGCACGCCAGCTTCTGCGCCAGCACATTCGCGTCCAGCTCGTCCGCAGGTTCCAGGTCACCCTCAGCCCGCTCCGAGTACGGAGTCTTCGGCTCATCTATTTTCATATGCCCGTAGTCCTTATTTGCCGGGTGGAAAGTCTCGATAATGTTCATCTCGTCGAACCTCTGCTCTTTCTGTCGCTTGCTGGATGACGGAGCCCCGTCCGATGCTCCGTCGACACTTCGCGAGGTTTTTAGTATGCCCTTTGAGGGCTTCTTCTGTAGATTGGATGCCATAGTTCGCGGTTCACAGAACTGCTGACATTATGCACGATTTCCTGTGGCACGCAAGAAAAATTCTGTGTTTTTGAACTAGGTTGTTTTCTGAAAAAAGCTGAATGAATGAATAGACTAGGAGAGAGAAGGGAAGGACAGAAACTTTTAATTTTTCAAAAATGTCAAAAATTACAAAAGTGACATTGACAAATAACATTACTTGACACTGAAAGATAGCGACCGCTAAAGTTGCCATTTCGCTCAAGAAAAACTGAAGTCTGAATTATTGCACACTAGGTACTCTGAATTGGCTCCCAGGCTTTGAGCTCCCAGGGTGCCAACATTTTTGTCGCTACCGATGATTTTTAATAGTAGGTACATTGAATTTGAAAATTGTACATTATTATCTCAGTGTGCGTTCGCCCAGCAAAAAGTATCGTCTTTTCAAGAATCGAATGATGCAGATAATTTGTGCCCTATGTCGTGTAAATGTGCCCAAAATTTTAAATTTGTGCCCCCAAGGGCTGCAGAGTTATTTAGGAAAATCTGATTTTGCTGCACGAACGTTCGCCCAGCAAAACTTTTTTAAAAAAAAGGGTATAGCTGTATTTTAAATATGCAAAAAGATAGCTTAAATACTAGTCTAAATGTGCCGTTAAAGCAAAATTTGTGCCTCTAAAGGTTTTAGAGATATTTAGTTTTTTGCTGGGCGAACGTTTTGGTGATTTCTATATCTCGGAAACGGCTGAACGCACAGTCATAATTTTTTGTTCCTACAGATACGGTAAATTTGTGCCATTTGTGCCGTAATTTTCATTAACATGAGTAGCATGGTTCAGGAGCTATTATTGTTTTTCCTAGAAAACGGAAAAATGCTCTGGCTCTCGAATGAACAAGACCATCGACTTCACGTTGGTGCCGACTGGTACCCATTATATATTCACACGATCCTGTAAAGTTTCACCGGCCTACTACTTATAATAGACGAGTTATTAACGATTGTCTTTTTTTTGAGGTTATTTTGAGTGAAATTACTTAGGATACGAAAACACTAGTTTCCTGCGAGCTGGCTTATTACATGCTTCTACAATAATTAGAGCCCTATTTTAAGAATACGTATGCAAAAAAACATCTTTGTATACCCAATACTTTAGACAATAATGGTAAAATACCATTCGAAGTATTTTTGGTAGATAACCAGACCAAATTCGAATGAACATTAAAAAGCGGCCGTACGATACTACAAGCTATCCTTCCTTACTTGGTGGCGTTGTAATGAAATTTAAGTAGTACAGATGCGTACAGAATTGTTAAGTAGAAAATAATATTTATGTCACGAAAAATATTATACATGAAATAAAATGTGAATTATTTTGTTTTTAATAATCTTACTATTATAATAAATGGGAAAGTCTGTGTGAATGTTCGTTATAAGTACCTACCTAGGTAATCTTTGTGACTACTTAAGTGATTTAAATGAAATTTCGTAGGTAGGTAGGTAGATAGTTTAGGACCTAGAGTAGGATTAAATAGGCTAAAATTTGGAAATTTTAACCTCTGAGGGGGTTAAATAAGGTGGTAAGGGTTGTATGGAAAATAATTTTTCCTTGATTCGATTCACTCAAAACTCGGTATAAATGAACTATGGACTGAATAATTAAACATGTAGGTATTTTTACACAACCCCTAGGGGGTGTGCAATAAATTTCTGAAATTTATACGAAAAAAACTGGTTCGCGGGCAAAGCTGCGGGGTGCATCTAGTACACTATAATTTGTAATGTAGGTATTACTAAAAATAAATTGTCCGGAGACAACGGCACATCAGTGATCTGTTGAGATAATAATGAATGAATGATTTAACACCAAATACCTATAGGTACAACTTGACATCTGATCTAGCTTGATGTGCCGTTGACAGTATAGGTATAAAACACCCCGGGTCCGACGGGGCAGAGATGAGAACTAAACAAACAAACAATAAAATAAACCATTGTGAACCAAAACTTGTCGTTCATTGGTCAATGTGGCACGCGGTGCTTCCGTGCGTTGAGCTTCCTTCACCAGCACCCTTAATCCACGAACATAGAGTGTAAATTACAATAACCCGAGAGGCAGACTCAAAAACTAATTACTTATGGGTGCGTGCAATAAGGGTGTGTGTGTGTGTGTGCATTCGAAGAGCACACACAACGGTCGTCGGTCACTCCGAGTTGAATATTGTATTTACTTATCAATTTGTAGAGCGTGTTGGCAAATACTTACCTACCATTATAATATTGGTACCTATCAAAAGGTTGGCTCGTTAGGATTTAGCAAACAAACAAACCAGCCTACTAATTATTTATTCGCAAAAGAGCCGTGGATTATTTTCTTAAATAACAGGGGATGCTCTTTAGGATTATCAGATAAAAAAACATATGTAGGTACAGGTATGCCTACGTATAGGTACTTACTAAGTAGGTACCTACTTAATTATTTATTGAAAAGAGCATTTTCATCATAATATATTTATCATTTTTCATCATTCATCATCATATTATACTTAAAAATCAAACGAGCGCAAAAGTATATTTTTTTAAATGACAATTCCACTTTTGTACGCAACGTTCTCTAAACACTAAATTTTATCATGACGATTTAAGAAGGATAGCTTGTAGTATCGTACGGCCGCTTTTTAATGTTCATTCGAATTTGGTCTAGTTATCTACCAAAAATACTTCGAATGGTATATTACCATTATTGTCAAAAGTATTGGGTATACAAAGATGATTTTTTGCATACGTATTCTTAAAATAGGGCTCTAATTATTGTAGAAGCATGTAATAAGCCAGCTCACAGGAAACTAGTGTTTTCATATCCTAAGTAATTTCACTCAAAATAACCTCAAAAAAAAGACAATCGTTAATAACTCGTCTATTATAAGTAGTAGGCCGGTGAAACTTTACAGGATCGTGTGAATATATAATGGGTACCAGTCGGCACCAACGTGAAGTCGATGGTCTTGTTCATTCGAGAGCCAGAGCATTTTTCCGTTTTCTAGGAAAAACAATAATAGCTCCTGAACCATGCTACTCATGTTAATGAAAATTACGGCACAAATGGCACAAATTTACCGTATCTGTAGGAACAAAAAATTATGACTGTGCGTTCAGCCGTTTCCGAGATATAGAAATCACCAAAACGTTCGCCCAGCAAAAAACTAAATATCTCTAAAACCTTTAGAGGCACAAATTTTGCTTTAACGGCACATTTAGACTAGTATTTAAGCTATCTTTTTGCATATTTAAAATACAGCTATAGGTACCCTTTTTTTAAAAAAAGTTTTGCTGGGCGAACGTTCGTGCAGCAAAATCAGATTTTCCTACATAACTCTGCAGCCCTTGGGGGCACAAATTTAAAATTTTGGGCACATTTACACGACATAGGGCACAAATTATCTGCATCATTCGATTCTTGAAAAGACGATACTTTTTGCTGGGCGAACGCACACATTATCTCAACAGTACGTTTTAAATGCTTCAATTATGTAACTAAAAGTTTAATTTTTAAATTTATCTAAAAGTATCTTAGCTGAATACGTGCATATAATTTTGCAAAGAAAAGCTAAGTCAGGCGACAAATTCACTATAGCGGCCACACTGGCACTGGCCTTTCATAAAGAGTTGCCAGCGTACACTTAATTTTAGTTCCTCGATAATTAATTTCTACTCTTTCTGGTCGGACTGTACCTACATACCTACCTACTTTGAACCCGTCAAGTTTTTTGTTATGAATGCAGTTTTATAGACCATGAAAAACTAAGACATAGAGTGCAAAAATTTTCGTTCTACGACCAAAACTGACAAAGATATGGGCAAAATAAAATACCGAGCGAGGCTCACTGAGAGCGCGAACGCAAGCGATGACTTCACAATTACCCAGCGCTTGCCGCCGAACCACTGCGCGGTCTTATTCTGTTCGCGACGATACTCCTCCAACAAAGAACGTCACCAGTTTATACCCAATTTAATAAGATGAATAAGTGATTTGATTTGTTTAATAGTGGAAGGTTGTTATTATATTATAATAATATATAACAAATGAGTGTTATACTACCAAGATATAGTTTTTTCGATCTACCTTAAGTTGATACCTTCATGATGCCTTCGTGGTATTTGATTATCTTAGTAATCATTTGAACTGAAATTCGTGGTTGGAAAATTCAGAGGTACACAAATCTCATTATCAACCTAATCAGAACAGCAGGATAATAAGTAGGTAGGTAGAACACATACTTGGACTAGCCTATACAAGGGCGTCGCCAGGGGGGGGCAGCTGCCCCCCCCTAGAGATCAAAAAAATGTACCTAGCCAACTGCAAAACAACGAAAGTCCTGCTATTATCTTGCTTTGCCGATAAATCCCGCATAAATTCACTATCACTAGACATAAGTAGTGACAGTTACTACAAAATATAACTTTTAAAAAATATTGTATATAAAATATTTTTTATTTTCGGATGTTTCGGTCGGTCATATGCAAGAAAATATTATAATATGTACGTGTTGTGTATAGCTCGTAAAGCTTTTCACATGGAAAATGAAACCATTCTTATTTACAATCGCCATACAGGCAAACAGGTCCGTAGGGATAGGGGGTTTTGGGGATTCAAGCCACCCCCGAAAGGTTTTCTCGGATACGTGGGAGTACTTGAAGTGGTTGTTCTGTCTTAAAATCTAAATTTTTTGTTCGTCAAAATTCGTCGGGTGGCTCGCTCTCACGCTAAGTATCATTCGAATCGTATTATATAAGTGTACCTTATATTATGTAAGTAAGTGAGCTAGGCGCGAGCATCACATCCATTTACGCCCGACTCCATCTTGGAAGGCTGATCACGACATTAGTTTTATTTCGTTAATCGATGAATGTATTATGTACCTATTTTCTTGTTTTGCCGTTATTAAACCCCTCTCTTTGTTTGCTGTTATTCCTTAAGCTCCTTAATATATATACAAACTCTTCTACATTTTTTGCATACGACCGAAAGTCTCAAAAAAAATCGCGGCTCGCTCCGCTCGCCGTTTATTTTATAGTCTTCAGTTTCGACTATTTCTAGTGACCGCACACTACAAAATATCGGCGAAAATTATTTGGATTAAGTTAGCGTATTGAGCGCTAGGGTCGTAAGCTCTACAGACAGTACATTTTTTGCGCATTTTCGGGTCCTTTGGCACATTGAAACCAGATTTCAGGAGTACTAAATTGAAGTATTATTATATTACGGTACTATACAGTACCTACTTATAATTCTGCAAATTTTCACGTAAAAACCACAAAACCACAACACGACCTGCCCAGATCGAGTGAACTTTAATAAATGAATGGCGGAGAGCGCGCGCTCGGGCGGAAAGGTAATCGTCACGTCACAATGATCTCTACGGCCGCCCCGCGGTTGGCTTTTACAAAATGTGTAATATCTTCGCAACCAATGGACCGATTTCAATGATTTAAAAAGTATCGTACCTAAACAAGTAAAAGGAACAACATAAATATTAATAAAATATAATTTACTAAATATTGCCATACTTAATTTTGATTTATAACTTGTGATATTCCTTCTTTTGTCTCTATAACCTTCAATTCAAATAGACAATAAAAGCTTGTGATGTCTCACGTTTATTTATATTTTCTAAAGTATTTTCTTAATTTGTTCAAAATACGTCTTCACTTGTCCTCCTTTAAAACTTTCTATGACTTTATAAGAACTGGACATTGGCATCGGCAGAGTGACAAATCTGACATTTAATGTCAAGTCAAGCGTTCGTCTCCAAAAACATCATCACTACAAACAAACAAAGTCTACAAACAAATCGGTTAAACTTTAATGTATCTTGATTTTTCTCATCAACAAACAGAAATTACCGCTTCCTGTAAAGAATTAAATACTACATCAAAATGGTGGAGCAATCCAGCATAAACTCTAATAAACCCAAGGTAGGAAATAACGTTGAAACTAGGAAGTTCACACTGCGCTGCGAGTCGACAGTAGAACTTTGTGTATAATTATGTATTTATTTTTTACTTTTTGCGAAGTAATGTTTTTGCTATTCTTCCAGACCAAAACTGCTCGCCCAAAAGCCGTGTACTTGTGGACAGAGGCAGAAGTGATGAAATGGTTGCGGAGGCATTGCAGTGACTACTACAATTTATACTGGGACAAATTCGTTGTTGTAAGGACTACCTCCTACATGAACCTATTATTTATTCTTAGCCGAACAAATAGTCAATAACCGTTGTTCAACCCTTGTTGTTACTATTTCAGCATGCCATAACTGGCAGAGCATTGGTACGCATCAACGATAACACACTCCTCCGAATGGGCATCACTAACAAGGAGCACCGTGATGCCATCTGGAGAGAGATACTGAAACTGAGACTGAAGTCCGACATTGTGGAGATCAGAGACCTGGAGAGGAAGAACAACTATTTCAACTATGAGCTGTGATGATTACCATGTTAGAAAGGATATATTTACAAACTTAGTAGTTAGTACATGTTCTTTGAATTTATAATACCTCCTTAATATAACTTATCACATAAATAACTTGATGTATTACAAGAGTTAGATAGCATAACAAACAAGTTAAGAAAGGATATTTGTGTGGATACCTATAAAATGAAATATGATATAGCTTATTATTTTATTGGTAGATCACAAGGATTGGAAGGAGAAATGAGAGAGTTTTGCCCAGCTGTGGGATATAAATGGCTTAAAAATAGTAAAATTGCTAATACTTATAGGTTTTGGTGTTTACTATTACTTTGCTAGCTTGCTACAGCCTTAGCATTTATAAATTATGTATGTAAGAGGTTTTTTTTAATTTTTTTAATTAGGTATGCCTTATCTATTTATTAATAAACTTCCATCATGAAGTCTCTTTCTTACAAGCTATTCTTGTTTTTATTAGGCAGCTGAATCTTTAAACTGGGGTACAAGAAAGGTGTGGAAGTTGGATGTCTTTGGTGAGATAACTTCAATGATTTGAGTTTCTGGCAGATGATGTAATTGATGACGAGGTTGGTGTTATTAGTAGGTACTAATTATGTTAACGTCAAAGTACACCAGTACCCCAGGAATTGAAGTAAAGCCTTCAAAAATAAACTTTGAATTAATATTTTGTTTTTTGATGAACTAAAAGGAACATTTTTCAACTGTTCCAACTCAGATCGACTATAAAGGTTTTGAATAAGCCACAGATCCATCATACCAGTAGCCCTAGTTAACTTGAAGTATATTATTAGATTTTTCTTATATAGACTAAACTGTCGACTTTTTTCAACTGACCTGTCTCGTAGCACGCGAATGCGCTGAAACATAAATTTCATCGCTATTTCTTCATATCTATCTATCATCCCAAAACCCCTTTTTTCGAGTTTGAAGTATAATAAATCTGCTTGCGCGGTTGGGTAAAATCTGGACATAAGACAGGGATATGTTCGATATAGCTACTTTAACTAATTATGGAATATTGTCGTAATTTACTAAAAGAAAAGGTTTTCGAAACGACGACAGATACCTTTTTATTATCGCTGGTGTAGACTACATCATGGCAACATTTAGTATTTTTCGAACGTAAATACATTGTAGGTACCTACACATTGATCTCATTGTCGTGCCAGCAGCGCTCTGGCCCAAGTCAGTAGTTGGCGGCTGTCACTTCTGATGCCACACCACATAAAGCGCGCCGTGGTACGAGTATGTCGTATGTCGGTTGTATTTAGTAACATACCGATGGATGAAGCTAGATTTGAGTATTTAAACACCGCCCCCCCCAGATAGACCTACCATCCACTACGGTTCTCGATTTTCAAATATTTCGCAACCTTAAAACTATTTTGTATAGGTATGTTAAAATAGGTACCAACAGTCACAGTATGCTGCAGTCAAAGCACGAAAGGGTCTTATCAAGATTATTGATATCAGAAATGTTGTCCCGCTGTCTCCCCCACCTTGCGCGCACACAGCTGGTAGGCAACTAACCATCATCGCCAGGCAGCGTTAAAATAGCAATTTTAATGATCCTGGATTGTTTATGATGCGCCCCTGCGAGACAACTGTATTGCTCAATAACTCGTGCAGTTCGGGAGTTGCTCCATTTGTCTCGCAGGAGACAGCAAAATTAGTGTCTCTGTTCCTGACGTACAGAATTACCATTTGCTCCAACAAGTAGACGTTGTAACATAACTGTAGCAATGAAGATACCTACCTATCCTAGTAACCAACTGCATAATTATTTCTTTATAGTCGTTCTCGTAGTTATATTTCGTACCTACCTCTTTACTGTTTTGTTTGAAGCTAGATCATATTTCGGGGTTTCAATTCAATTCTCATTATAGACGACTTATGAATGCTAGGTATCAAAGAATTTACTTACTTTATTTAATTTACTAGCTATATAGACTTCCCGTCACAAATGGTTGAACGTTGATAATAGGTGTAGGTATCCAAAACGCGTACACGCTTTATAACTACTCAGCTTTTGGATCACAAACCCTGCTGAGTGATTTTGATCATAGGTAGTACCTTTTTACAATTTACAGAATGTTAAGTTTGGATCACACTTTAGGTTCGCTCATGTGTTCAACACAGTATGTTTCCATCGAGGTTTTCAGTAGTAAGCGAAATTCCGAATGTCATCTCTCAGTCCCTACTAACTAACTGAATAATATTTAACGATCGACGTTTTGATCTCTTAAACAAATTGAAATAGGTACCTACCTGTAAGTATACCTAAATAACTGAAAATATTATCGTAGATCACTATGCACTTGATATTAATTTAATTTTAGCAGTACTACTATAGCTTGAGACAACTTGCCAGTTTAACGCTCGGGACCGAAGTGGCTGCTTTACAGCTGGTGATTTTCCATCATAGCTCGTTGGCGGCAAATATCGCAACTACCACGCGATTGGACGTGCCCCTTATTGGCTAGCGTGTCTCGTCCAATCGTGTTTTACAAAAATGGTGTTGCCAGGCGTAATCAGTGTTACCAAACTAACTGAAGTAATACTTGACAATTTCAAAACAGATGACAGGTGGCTATAATTATTGACGTACCAAAAATCACGACATTCGGCCATACGACATCGTACGATCCTCCTGGCGTGCGATCAAAATTTACTTACATTTCTAATAGTAAATACCTTCCAGCGATCAGAAACCAAAATATCAGAATTTCAATTTAAAATTAACCTTAAAATGCATTTTATCACTAGTTTATGAACAATGCACAACAATGAAATAAAAAGCCGTTCCATTTTAGGAATTGAAATTAATTCAAGCGGAATACTGACTATCAACGCTCTGGCTGTGTGAATTTATCAACTTATAATTTAGAAATCAATTTTTTATAACCTGATCAAAAAATCTATTGTAAATCAGGCATTGCAAAACTTAAATCTGGATTATTCAATTATTACGACATTCGGTTTTATTAAAATTGGTATAGTTTTTTTTTAAAGTATTGTTTCGGACTAATATTTACTGATTAACTCTCAGATCAATTAAGACTACAATACTTCAATTTAATTAAGTTTACAACCTTTTTCAGTAATTAGTATTATATAATAATTCACGATGGTCCGTATACATTTGTAGAAATAAGATAGTAAAGCTGTTTATCTCACCCGAGTGCAGAACTGTGAATATTATTAGGGAAACCATCTGCACGTTATAAAAAGTAATGCAATATTGTAATATTCTATTATCCACTGATAGCAATATAGTACCGTTATTATAATTATTTTTTTTTAGACTTATAACAAAATCTTAAATATTACATATTATTAGATACCTACTCGTATTAATGAACTTTTTGTTACCGGGTTTGAATTCCGAGTTCCGAGTGATGCCTCGTAGATGAAATAATTAAGCTTTTCAATACCTTATTTGTCGCAACTTCTCTCGACCTTGTTGTGAAAGAACTCCTTTCGCCCATCCTGAATCTCAGTATAAATATGCATCGTCGATGTCCTCCACAGCCTAGCGGACCCGACATCACATTCTGTCGAATTTATCGCCCTTGGACATGACAACCTTCTCCTTTGTTGTTAATTATTTATTTTAATTTATATAATAGGCCTATATGTCTTCAAATTAATAAATAAATTAAATTAAATAGCTGAAAGTTGTAGTAGTCTTCCGATTCTAATTAAAAGCAATATCTGGAAATAATTGTACCTACATCACTGTAACAAGCTGACATCACATTGGACTAATTGTATCTACTAGTATTCTTTTAAGAAAACTGAACGACCTGGGTCTAACTGGGAATGGTCACAAAATTCTTAAGTCATACCTGACCGGTCGCACTCAAGCTGTTAGGATGAGTGAATTTAAAAGCTCTGCAGCGCCGATTACATACGGAGTCTCACAAAGATCCATCCTGGGTCCGTTGTTATTCATCGTTAAATGGTGCGGTCCGCGGGATAGTTCGCTGTTTACCTCGCAATGTCCGATATACTGTCTATAATTCCCTAATAAAGCCGCACATTGACTACTTGATTGAAATCTGGGGATCAGCAGCAAAGACTAACCTAAACTTATTGCAAATAGCACAAAATAAACTTATCAAAAGACTATTTAGCTATAATTATCTAACACCTACTATTAAACTATACAGTGAAACTAAATTAATGAATATCACTACAACCTATAAATACTATACCTGCTTACTAATAAGAAAATACTATCTGAAGACATGCATATAAACATTACTTCAAAACTAAACGTGACCATTATCAAAGAATGTAACCGAGAAATGCAGACAAATTAATTCTACATCATCCAAGAACAAATTATGGGAAAAAGCACATTACCTTTGAAAGTGCTAAAATATTCAACGAATTAAGTACCTAAAGCTATAAAGGAGACAAAATCTATGTACATGATATATATAAAAAAATTACTTAAATTTTATCTTTCCAATCATAAGTAAATTATAACCTTCTCTGTAATTAATAATGTTTACCTAATCTTCTATTAATAATTACTCAATAATTGGCATTACACACAATTTAAACTAAAAATATAAATCAATCAACAAAACATAAAATGCGTTCGCAAAAGTTTGACACATCTAGTGGTTGTAGATCTATGTAACTCGAGTCGCTCATTGTTCTTTAAGACGCTTCGCAAAATACTTGTACAGAAACAAGCAGTCGACTAGGTACTTACCTACTGTATTGTGTCGGTCTCGTCAGAATTATTTTATAACTACCCACTATTATTTTTCTTTTGGATAAAATGTATGGATGTGTTGATGTTGTGTAGCTTTGGCTAACAAAGTAAATCACTTATTTAGTTACCTACCCGTTTATAGTATGCTCGTCACCCAACTGTAAATTATACACATTAGCAATAATTAGTTCCATGTTCTCATTTTAAGTGAATTTTTGTAATTCTTATGAGAATAAAGTTTCTTAAACCATAAGGTATTGCATAGTGTAACTTAAGTATTTAATTTGTTGTAGCTGATTGCTTTAAATAATATTTTACTATACTGTGTATACTAATTGTAATTAACTGTTTCAGGTTACTACAATCTCACTTTTTACTAATGGGCTGATTTAACTCGACTGTAACTATTTGTGATCAAGTGTTAGGTGCATACTTTAATAGTAAACTTTCAATTATTATACTCCACTGTAAGCAGATTACTTTACATAAAACTATACCCGACCGATTGTAGATTACCAACGTATTGTAGCACACTATAAGTAGTTGTTTTCAACTGTAAATAATTGTAATCAATAAATATTAAATGAAGTTAACTATGACAATTTATAAATTATCCGCATTAATTGTATTCAACTGCAACTTTGCCACAATTAAGTAATTGTTATTTAGTCTAATAAATTGTAGTCATTCGAAAAACTAGACCTTGAAGTACCAATAGGACACTTACTTATGGTGGTATTCCTCCTAATGTCTGGAACAGAACTAGATTTATTGCCATAAATGGCACCACCTCTAAGATTATAAAAGCTAGCTTACTATTTTAATCAATGTCTTTTAACTATGTTGTTAGCGTACCTAATTCTAACTGTACGGTGATTATCTTAAAATTAACTATAGGAAGACTAACACCTCACTACAAACTGCTAAGACTAAATTACATTTAGGCTTACCTAACGCAAGTTCATTATTTAACTAACTAACACAGTAGAAGAAGAGTAGGTAAAGCCTTTACCTACTCTTCATGTAGTTCCTCGTTGAAAATGGTTCCTATTAGGATCTAGGCATATCAGTTGATTCAAAACTATACTTTGTGCTCAAATTGAGAATATAGTTAATAAAGCTTGTAAGTTTTATGACTCTTATGCAAACATGTGTGCGTACTCTTCTCTATACATAATAATTTCTGAGTAAGGGCTCGCCACGTCTGTCTGGAATAATTTTAATGATAAATATAACATATATATAACAATATAATTTATAATATAACATAATATATAAATTCTAACGCTCTTCAATTAATAACGCCTCCATTGCAGGTGCTCATAATTATGATCACATACGTTACAAATACTGAAGCAGCAAAGGTTGCTACGTGATCAACTCCTATCACACAATTATTATCATAACAAGTTCACTATAATAGTTAAGCCAAACCTATATACATGTACCATACTGTTCCCGGTCAATTAGAGACACAAATGTGTGTAAATAACTTATATTCTTTGCGAAACGTCCGGATGTATGCGAGCTACGCTGCATAGAATGACAAAAAGCATTTAATAAGGACCTCTCAAACTCATAATATTTGCTACTTTAGCTATATTGTATAAGAAAGCCATCAACCTTATGTCGTCTGAAAGTGGAAATATCAAGTAAAAGATTTTTAAAAATTTACATAATTTAACGCTGTCAAATGTTTACTATCACCACCCCACGTTGTAGGCAACTACTAGTAGAACAAATTATCTGCTACTGAAACAATCATACTCAACTGCTGCTACTTTTGCATCGCTAAATAACTAATAGGTTTAGTGCACTCTTAACTTGTAACAATAACTGTCTATTAACTGCACTCAACTTATTCAATTGTTTTTGACGGTAACTTTTAACTTAGTTTTGTGAATTGGAATTTTTCCAACTGTACTCTACTTTAATTGACATCTACTTATTTGAATTGATTTTCAAACAATTTATGAGCATAATACAAAAAGGTCATCTACTACTGATTGAAATTTACAAAATGAACTAATTACCTCTTAGAAAATTAGACTGAAGTTCATTTTTTTCATATTTAATTAATAGCGCTCAAATAGTGCTCTACTTTTACGTATTGAGCTAAATTGAGATTTAATTGAATTCTGTTCGACTTGCTCTAATTCTGTTCGACTTGCTCTAATTCTGTTCGATTTGCTCTAACTCTGTTCTATTTGCTCTAACTCTGTTCGACTTGCACTAATTCTGTTCGACTTGCACTAATTCTGTTCGACTTGCTCTAACTCTGTTCGACTTGCTCTAACTCTGTTCGACTGTGCAAAACTTTAACTAAGTGTGCTTAGTTGTGCCCGACTTTTTTACTACTTGGGCACCGAGTTTGCTTAGCCCATGACGTTATACAACCACTATCTTATCATAATATTATACACTTGGCATACTTAGCCTGCACGTGACATAAATAGTCACTTAAACTGATTATAATATTGTACTCTTGGCATACTTAGCCTGCGGTCACATACATAGCCGCATAATCTAATTTTTGCACACTTGGCAATTGAACACACTTGGTTACTACTCAAAACTAAACGCAAGTGGTTTTCCAAGACAATGATTATTGCACACTTGGCAATTGAACACACTTGGTTACTGCTCAAAACTAAACGTAAATGGTTTTCCAAGAGAATGATTATTGCACACTTGGCAATTGAACACACTTGGTTACTGCTCAAAACTAAACGCAAATGGTTTTCCAAGAGAATGATTATTGCACACTTGGCAATTGAACACACTTGGTTACTGCTCAAAACTAAACGCAAATGGTTTTCCAAGAGAATGATTATTGCACACTTGGCAATTGAACACACTTGGTTACTGCTCAAAACTAAACGTAAATGGTTTTCCAAGAGAATGATTATTGCACACTTGGTTACTGCTCAAAACTAAACGCAAATTGTTTTCTAAGGCACTGATTATTGCACGCTTGTCAATTGAACACACTTGGTTATGCTACTGCTCATTTGGAAACTAAACGCAAATGGATTTCTAAGGCACTAACTATTGCACGCTTGTCAATTGAACACACTTGGTTACCTACTGCTTATTTGGAAACTAAATGCAAAAGGATTTGCAAGACACTGCTACTATTATTTGCTATTGCAAGAACACTTTGTTAATGCACTTTTGGAAAATAAACGCAAATGGTTATCTAAGACACAGATTATTGCATATTTTGCAATGGATCAAACAATGGCAAAATATGATGTGATATCATAAAAATAAGATTTACTATTAATGATTCAAAGTTCTTGGCTACGCAACCCTTTACGCAGGTGCTCATGAAATTCCAAACACATGGTGAAAACTTAGAACCACACGATCACCAGCATTTACAAAAATCTTTCTGTCAGAGAGTAGCCCTGATCAGATCTTCTTGCAACCACCGACAATCGTACGGTGACACAATATGCCAACACGATTAGAGAGTTGCTCCAACCACGCATTAGCACATGTTTCCTATATTAGCAATCAACACATGAAATACTGATTTTTTTTTTGTACAAAATGTTCTGAACATAGCCATTGCAAATCGAAAGGATTTATGTACAAACGGATCGTCTCGGTACAATACCGACCGCTTATCCATCAAATTCCATACGAAATGATTGGCTTGTGAAATAACTAAATGTCATGAATTTTTATATAAGAATTAAAAACATTCCATAAAAAGAGTTATCACGTCTGGATAGTCTCGGTTTATTACCGACCATTCGTGCGAACAGCTATTTAAATTGGAATACTTGCGGAAAGTACCCGCATTTAAATCAATTAAATTAATCATGGCAATCTGGCCTAGAACTTTTTCAATATTTTTCTAAAATAATTACTAGGTAATTACTAGTCGTCATGAAATTTTATAGAAGAACAGGTATCTACCAGAAAACTTCCATAAAAAGCGTTATCACGTCTGGATAGTCTCGGTTTATTACCGACCATTCGTGCGAACAGCTATTTAAATTGGAATATTTGCGGAAGATACCCGCATTCAAATCAATTAAATCAGACTAGGCAGTCTGGCCAAGAACTTTATCAATATTTTTCAAAATAATTATGAGATTATTAACTAAAACATACCTGGGTTCATCACACTTCTGAAATATCGTAGATCACTATGCACTTGATATTAATTTAATTTTAGCAGTACTACTATACTATAGCTTGAGACAACTTGCCAGTTTAACGCTCGGGACCGAAGTGGCTGCTTTACAGCTGGTGATTTTCCATCATAGCTCGTTGGCGGCAAATATCGCAACTACCACGCGATTGGACGTGCCCCTTATTGGCTAGCGTGTCTCGTCCAATCGTGTTTTACAAAAATGGTGTTGCCAGGCGTAATCAGTGTTACCAAACTAACTGAAGTAATACTTGACAATTTCAAAACAGATGACAGGTGGCTATAATTATTGACGTACCAAAAATCACGACAATATAAATAACTAAAATAAATAACTGAGAAAATTTCAGCCCAGATAAGTGTTTGTTAAAAATAGCTAGAACCATCACAAACCGCCGTCACTCCAGTATCACCCCATCTTTTAGCATCATAACCGTCGCATAAGCACCGCCGCCACTTGGCACCCGCCTCTTGCCAAATTAACACAAACACTGTCTGTCCGTTAGTCAGTTTGCATCGCTTGTATGGTTATTACGAAATTCGGGATCGTGTAAATGTTTTTATTGTAAAATCCCGCCAGTAGTGTATCGTTGGCCGGGGCGAAGGCTGGCCAAGCATTCTGCCACGAGATTTTAATTCGTCGTCAGTGTAATGTGATTGACAGATTTCTGGTTTACTGAAATCAAAGGTTTGGTGAAACTTAGTGTTTCCCGGATTTGAAAGGTGAGTATCATACTGGATTATGATATCTAACAAATTACCTATGTTATCAGCTTTCTAAAATAAATATTTAGAGAGCTTTATAAAATGAACCTTTCTTCAGGTTCGAGAAGCTTAAAGCGAACGAAATATAAGATGTTACTAAGAACTCTTAATTTTGTCTTGTTTTAAAACTTTTTAGATTAGCTAGTTACAAAAAATTTAGAAATAGCCCAAAGTATGTCTTAGTGTAGGTACATAGTTACCTACGTTAAGGAGAGCAAGCAGGTATATCGATCCCGTCAGTCATTGTGATCATTGATGCAAAATACTCTAGGCAACCGTAGATTTCGCCCCGGCTTCGCACGGGTATTTAACAAAAATTTTATTTAGCCCTATGTTCAACACGGAAAATTTAGGATTATAATGGTATAAGAATTTTTCAAATCGGTCCAGTTGTTTCGGAGACTATTCAATTCAAACAAACGAACAATCAAATCTTTCCTCTTTATAATATTAGTATAGATATTATTAAAAAAGTATGTACACAATTTTTACAGTTACACCTAATGCAATAATGTAATAAATAAAATCATAGAAATTAAGATAAGTATGTAATCTACTAAGTGTTAGTTAAAATATTCCTACTTAGTAGATTTAGATGCTTAAAATTATCTCAAAAACTAGAAATTCCAAACTGCGATTTAATTGCGTTTAGCCAAGTAAATCGAGTGGAATGAAAGAGCCAGTAAAGCTAGTGCCCACTTAAAATATATACTTAAGTCTAATTCAGCGTGTTAGTTTATTGTGATCTGGTTCACGCGATTGTTTGAGAACCACCTCGGTGGTGCCTAGATTAATTTGATTGGTAAACGGCAGCTGCCAACCTATGGGCGGACATCACGGCCTAGTGCCCAGAGATTGATGGCTCGTATTGTTTAGGTCGACCTGTCATCAGCGCATCTAGTTAGATTTAGATACCTAAATACCTATCACCAACGCGTACGAAAAATGGAGATACCCATCAAGTAAGTATTCAATCCGTACGAACGAATTTAAAGCGTCTTCGAAGTCGTTCGGGGGCTGAATGGTACTGAATAATTGGAGGGTCGTCCAAACCTCAGTGCTCACCTTAGGTACTTTTGTTAGGAAAAGACAAGTCGTTTCCCCATTTTAACATTTACCTCTATCAATCGATTCTTAAATCGACCTCACTCAGCCTGAGGATATATTCAGAACCGACTGAAAGAAACTACCAAAGCACGAGCGCTGGCATTATTTCCCCTTACATTGGGGGAGGCATGTGGGTCGCAGTGGACGTACGAGTATGTGTAATTCTGGTCTAGAATGCTAAAGAACTTTTAAAACTCTGTGCCTTAGCAAAACTTTAAGTGTGGCTAAATAATGGGGCTAGATAATGCTGTGCAATATCCAGCATTATTTATTTATTTATTTATGCTGATCTAGAATGGCAATTTAAGTTTGAATACAGAACAGACTCAGCTTTATCAAACTGCGCAATTAGAGTGCTCATAACAGCGACCTGCCCATCCGTTGCATCGACTTGATT
This sequence comes from Eupithecia pulchellata, assembly GCA_963931895.1. Taxonomy (NCBI): domain Eukaryota; kingdom Metazoa; phylum Arthropoda; class Insecta; order Lepidoptera; family Geometridae; genus Eupithecia; species Eupithecia pulchellata. The sequence goes on along the minus strand of OZ007540.1, from coordinate 11,248,502 downwards.
TATCTCTTCTAAATGCTCGGGATACAGAAATACTGTTAATTAATTTCTTGTGTCGTTCGTTTATAAAATAACCCTCTTTAATTATGCTTTATTTGCGTACATTCGTGATGTGTATTTATGATTGTGTTATGGGATTGCCTAACAGTTGATTCAGTAAGTTTGATTATACCTAATTAAACAAATTATCAACATAAAACTTTGACAGAAGATGCTAAAGCCTGCTGAAAGGCTTACATGTACTTGTTGGCATTTAAATACTGATTACTAAAATAAAAAATAAATAATGCTGGAACATCCACACAACATCATCTAGCCCCAAGCTAATCAGAGTTTGGTTAAGCTCATTCATTCGATTAGATTCCTAATATTTCAACCCAAAAGCTCCCTAAACCTGAATAAAAACATCATCTCATTGACTTCACCAGCCCATAAATTCCCTTCGACACGTAGTAAATACGACGATGCGTTATTTATTACACGTTAACGTTCATTCACAGTAGCGACTAGCGCGCGCTCCCGACTTGCCATGTCTATCTACTTCACTGCGCATTCGAATACTTGCCACCTATTTATTTCATCTTCTTTCAGTTTTAATTAGGTTATGAAGTTTTGCAAGCGTTTATAAATGAAACACGATTGATGTCCAACTAAAATAACGACCCAATGTTTCAGAGTTTGAATAAGGTTGGAAAAGTTAAGTGAGTATTGTAAAATAAATAAGTCAGTATCATATCATATCGTATATCTGTTCGGATATGATAATGTAAGAAGCGAACTCATAGTACTCCACTAGGTTAGGACTCAAAGATTAACAAACAAATAATAATAATAACACATCACTCTAATCCATGTTGCCGTAGTTTCGTGTTCCGATAAGTCCCGATATTGTAAACACATAAGATTAATGGTATGTTTGTTGGACTGTTCGTAACTGTACACACAAAAACATCAGAGAATTGAGGAAATGAAGGATTTATGATTTCCCCAGTTTTGTAGGTAAGTACTCAACACTATTTGGTGTTACTTAGTAAAGTGGTTTGACTCATTCATCAATAGAACATGTATTATTATGTGTGTAGTTCAGTTATGTGTGTACATTCAAAGACAAAAATTGCTAAACATGATGAATATTCAAAGTCTTGTAAACTGGTAGGTATTCACCTTAAGAGTTGATACTACCTGAAATCATAATGATTAGTAATTAACGGGTATTTATCGCGTTTCTTCTTCTTGCTTTCTTCTTCTTCTTCCTTTCTCGACGTTTCAACAGGTTTGCACTCTGTCGTGGTCACGAGATGACTCAAGTTTCAAAACATTAATTACCTGAAATCAGTTATTTTCCACAATTCTAAAGCATTAACAGGCCCACTTGAATATGTGGTCTTGTTCAGCGAAATTGTTCATAGTCTGTAGGTCGTACCTGGCATGCGGTCATTACTGTATTATTTGAAGAGGCCTGGGGACGAGGAAATTCCATTCTTAACAATTTTTGATAATTATCATAAAAATTTCTTTTACACTGGATTTTTGTAACCTTTATTCGTAAAAGGTATGCCAAGGTACCAGATAAGATGAAAAGATGTACATACTACATATAAAATAAGTTTAATCTAGGTTTATCTGAAAATGTGAAACGTTTCATGTAATTTCGCAGATTGGCAGCCATTCAACGTCGAATGTTCATGTATAATTAACGCACTTTCAATCTCGCCCGATCGAGTTTAACAGATGACCTACTTTCTGATCAGATTCTTGGAATATATTCATCATCATCAACTGATGTCAAAAGTTATCTGAATATGAAAATGTATTAAAACTTCTCTACCTTCCGCTCTGGTTTATATTAATAAATCACAGAAATAAATTTAAATTATTTACTACTTACGGATCACAGGTCGCTTCGACCAGACCTCAGATATTTTTGAAAATCCGGAGTATTTTGGACCCCATGGACCTAGGGTCTCACTTGACCCTGTCGAGATAGGCATCTTTGCGCTTGTCGAGATCCTCGGCCAAATGTGCCGTGTGTAAAGAACGGTAGGAGTACCCAGAATGCTGTGTTTCAAATCACATGTGCTTCAGAAAGTCTGTTTTTAATTTCCCTGAAAATAAACATAAACACGAATGTTTAATGCCTGTTATGACAGGCTTCTTCACAGCAAGAACAAACAACAATATTGCAGGAATCACTTATGAGAATGGAGCACAAATAAGAGGAAATCATGACTAACTCTTAGGCGTAGGTATAGTGTGTTCTTCTAAACGTAATCATGATGGAGCTCTTCGAAAATTCAGAGTTAAAAATAAACACCATTTAAAGTCCCTATTAGCCAGCAATAAACAAAACATTCCAAATCTAAGTGCATATTTAAAACACTGGGCATAATCCTAGTTTACAGTCTAGTAGAGTTCTTTGGTTTTCTTTGTTCTGAATCCTCTATAATTTACAGCTTCTGTAAAACTCTTGTGATCTCTGAACACTTGCCAGATAAAAGGGGATCGAGCCACCGAAAAATGTAGATGGAACCGAATCGAAATCGCAGTAGTTTAGTCAAACGATGTGTCAAGCATGGTCGATGGTCAATCATACTTAGGTTAGGTTAGTTTACCTATGCGGTTATTATTGCGATAACCCACGAAAATTATTATAGAGGGCAAAGAGTTAATGCGTTTTGTAAAAGAGACAAACGGCTTCCTAGAAGCTTAATTTGAAATGTTTTAGTATTTTGGCACATTGTGTGAAACTAAAATAACTGCATGTGCCTTCATGCGTCCCTAAATAACTGCATGTGCCTTCATGCGTCCCTAAATAACTGCATGTGCCTTCATGCGTCCCTAGATATAGTAAGTATACAAACACACCTACTACGTGTAGACTAATACTAAAGAAATGTACATAATTACAACTGGCTAGATCTTTCTAATTACTCTCAGACTGGGATTCGAACCTGCAGTGTCAGTTTGAAAGTTTTATACCAAATCACTCGGTCAATAACAGGTGGATCTTGTCTTCCACACGGACTCCTCCAGTAAAATAAAATCTGTAGATATTATGACAACGTTATAAGACAATTAACAGCTTTTCGATGTTTAAAAATACTTACTAAGAACCAGTTTTCTTACAGACGATTATCTTTTTAGCAAGCAAAGACGGGCCTTTTATTTGTGCCTTTTATTCGTTTGAAAAGTTGACTTTTGTTATTCGCATTTTGTAAGCATTAACGAAAAATAATCGTTAGATTTTAAATATTAGTGTGAAAATAGTCTGGCATAGGGAAAGAGGAGGAGTGAACGGAACTCGACTTGTTTAGGTATGTTTGGTCTGCACATTGACAGGCATTTCCTTCGAAACGCGCGGCGCGACGCACGATCCCGAGTACGTACATCATTTCACAACGCGTCGGCCTAACTTCTTTAAAGAGACAAGCGTTTTACTGTGCTGTGACTGTAGGATTGGTTCTGCACAGCTGCGGACTGTACGACAGTAGTAAACTATGGTAATAAAACTTGTCATTTTAACATTCCGTATTGTAGTTTCAGCTGTAGTAAACTTAAGTAGGTATTTTAAGCTTTATTTCGATAGACAGCAACCACCGTAAATTCTTAAAACTGGCAAAGATGGAAGACCCCGTACTGCTGAAATACATTCCTTTAATATTTTTTTTCATTAAAATCTGTGTAACATTCATTCAATTCAATACTTGTGTTATTTGTTACAGATCCGCTAAAGTCTAGAAATGAACAAGAAACATCAAAAGAAAAAGGTAAGATTTTTTTGTAACTAACATGTAGAAAATCCTTAGTCCTCATACTGGTAATGGTAACATCTAGCGCTACGTCGTAGCTCAACCTACGCCGCAGAACTACGGAGGCCTCTACGATGCCTCTACGCCGCGCGCCGTAGTAACGTCCCCGCTACGTTTGTACAGTCTATGCAGTATATGAATAATATATTATACACAATATTTATAATGAGTATATATAGCTTATTCTTTATAACCCGCCACACCGTCTACACTTGTTCTATTACTTCCTGTCCATCCACAGTTAAAAAAAGTGCTTGGAAGAGATCGCTCACAGCGATATACCTACCGCCCATTGTTACACGCAATGTGTATTTATCGTTACCTTTACCGTTTTATTTGGTGTGCTATAAATCATATTAATATTATATTGTATGCACAATCTCGAATGATAAAACATATAGGTAAACCATTCACACACGGTTCATGGATTTTCAACTAAAGACCCGGCTCTGCATGCAGTAAGACAAAGCGCCGCTGTATTCGACTTCGTAATTAATCTTAAGAAAAGTGTTCCTTCGCTGTTCTTAACCAGCTGCCTCATAATATGTATGTGCTGTATTCCAGCTAAGTCAAAAGCGAATCCGAATTCATGCAGAAAACTAAGTTCCATAATGTTGTAATTTCTAGCAGATTCACGATTTAGTCAGTGACCAATTGTTGATTTTAGTTGATGTGCAATCAGCTCCGCATTGTCCTTACTAAGTCCATACTCTGTAGTGTTTTGTATAGGTATTAGCATATCTACGCAGCTACAAACCCTTTCGGCATAACCTCGCAAGTCTCGCGCGTCCCGTCTCGTCGGTCGCTCGGCAGCCGCGGAATCTTGCCGCCATACTTGGCAGCGCACGAGACACGCACGAATGATAACTGCTTCTGAATGTTACATCGCAAAGGGCCAGCCAGGGGTGGTCATACAGTTGAACCAAATTAGGCTGCACATAATTATATAAATTTTTAGTCTTTATTCAAAATATTAGGACTATTGAAACAAATAGTTCTTATTAAAATAATATTAAATGATTGTGTTTTTGACACCGGAAGCGAATTTAATTTTTTTCTTAACTATATTTGTATTTTATCTGTTGTTACGTTTGTGAAATGCAAACGATGGTATTATGTGACATTATGTGACTAATTTTCAAAATAATTGCAAAAATGGCAAAGCTCCTAATACTATATTATTTTATCTAAATGTGCACTGATTCCAAATGGGCGAGCTATCTCATTCAAGTCGCAAAAACACGGCGCGATCTTTAACATAGTTAGAGGGTACATTCTTTAAGCGCTTGATCTGTCAAGATTCCAGTAATAAGCCCCTGGGATAGATAAACCATTTTTTTAAAGAAATCATTGGGAGAAGAAATCATCAATGCCCGTGTATTTTATTCGAAGTTTTAAATATGTAACCGTCTAGTTAACCGTGCAAGCATGGAGTATCCAATCGATGCCCGCTATTTTCCACGCCGCTGACGCGCCGTCAACGCCGTCAATCGACAGTCACTCATGGACGCTGTCCTCGCACTAATTATAACCAACATCATAACCGTGGCTAGATGATAGCACAGCTTTCTCTATAAAATCTGTATATTTTTTGAATTAGGAGCTTTAAAAATAGATATTACCTATAGTTTTTTAGTTTTAAACTGAATTGAGATGATTTACTCCCCCCTTGCGCTATCCACTCGGTGTAAGTGAACAGATGTTCCCCCGCACAAGACAAATCACGTTACCAAGGTACAATTAGTCATAATTTCCGTCCTCTGCAATCGCAATTCGTCATAAAGTCCGTCGCGAAGTTGGCATGAGTACCGCGCGAGGCTCGATGTGGACCGATGACCACAAGAGATCGCCTCTACGGTTTATTAATCGTTGCGGCAGTTTCCTTGTTCCACCAAATTCTGTAATCTAATCATATGTCCCATGAATCACAGTAGCTTTTCGAACGTTACACTTACTGTGGTAAGTATACAGAACTGCGTTAAATCTGAAAAAGTTAGAAGTGCTAAAAGGACTAAAGTGGGACGGGCACTCGTCGGCCAAATGCCGAGTGACTGTCACCTGTACCGATATCCATGGACTAAAACAACATGAGATTGTGCTCCCGATTCGACTTGTTACTTCATGTTACTTCATAGGCACAGGACCGTGGAACGAATCAAGGGGAGTGAGGATTTGCAAAACAAAGACACTGCCAATAAATAACTGTAAAGAGTGTATTTTCGACGCGAGACGGTCGTTCGTGGGGGTGATCTAGCGACATTCTACCACGAGCAGTAAACAAGTTGTAAATTATAATATCCTGTTACAATACATGTTTTCATGTTTCTGGATGGAGAATCCAGTGTCATCCCTGATGTCACGACACGCTAAACACAAGGATAGTCAGAGAGCTATTTCCAGATTCTGCCTGAATCATCCATAATCTCGGAGACATCATCGGATTCAGAGTTATAGACTTCGGAATAGTTTAAAGATAATATTGTGTAACTCATCTCTGTTGGTATTGGAATCGGACGTATTAAACTATGTGGGTTTGTCAGCCTCAGCGCGAGTCTTAGTGTCGAGAAATAAATTAACATATGTACCTACAATCATCAGCTACTTCACTAGCACACATATGTCGACTGCTGAGCGAGCTTTCTTCAAACAAGGGGTTTGCTTGCTATAACGACCACGCTTGGTAGACGGGTTGGTGATCGCATTGTAGGTGTTAAAATACACAGAAAATATCTGCTGCCCTTCCTCTAGTAGATACCTCCTTACGATATCCGCGGGCAGAGTGGGAGCGTCATAGTCACAGTCGTCGATGACGCCGCCAATCACTGCGGTTGCCGCGACTGCCGTTCATGGCCAAATAATTAACATATTCCGTAAATTATATAGTTAGCTAACTATCAACAAAACAGCCTTATTCGTTACTCTTCGCTTATGTAATGAAAGACAAAATTCTGCACCAGTTAATGATAAAGATGGTTTATTTGCTTGAAAACAATCTAAGTACACAGATGTTGATAATACATATTTTCTACTAAGATTAGCATGCATATATTATGTTACTGACACTTCAAGTTAATATTGTATGTTATTTACCTAAGTATAACATAAATTGTAATTGCAGTTGTTTATTTATAATAATAAAATTGTATCAACTCTATGAAAATAAGTTGCGATGCGAATAAAATACTACCTTGCTATCTTATATACATAGTTGGTAAATCCAACGACGACGTAAGATGAAAATAATAATCTTGATAAATTGGCAGCCGTAAAACTTCGCACATGTAAACTACGCCCCATTTTGAACGTAAAAACATTCTATCTACGTTATAAAAATGGTAAATCAATCATATCTCACGTTGGATCAGACGCAATAAAGAGGTTTATGAGGAGAAAATACATTTACCGTACCCATAACTCTGGAATTCCGACATAGTTAATGCGTTAAACACTTTTTTGATGGCAATAGTTAGTTGATTGCTATACATTCATTGAGCAGCAAAGCACACCTTTACTACTTTCAGTTTAAACAAGCAATGGAGAAGAAAATACGAAAAGCTTCCAGTATTTGTTTAAGATATGAAACATCTGGATATTAGTTTGTCGACAGTCATATATATTTTAAATATGTGTGTATAATCTGTAAGGGTGTTACCGACGTAACTAAAGAAAAACAATAACGTTTAAATGTAAAAACGTACGTTCTCGTGCCAAATAATTAAATCATGAAAGAGAAAAATGTAGTAACAATAAAAAGTTGAAGTTTTGTGGACAGATATTAATTTGTAATGTCCGATAAAATAACTGGAAGCTGTAATATATTTCTCCAGGTCATAATACCACAATCAGGCTGAGCGATTCGGATTTTTGTTTTTTTTCTAATAAAATATGTTCAACTTCATATTTTAGAAAATATTGCTACGTAATGTACACTTATATTCGACTAGCTTCAGCTTGCGACGTCGGTCGCCTCCATTTTTCCCGTGATGAAAAGTAATGACAGGTGGTTTTTAAACGAGGCAACAAATATCTAAACTTTCCCATTAATAATATTAATTTGATTATACAGTCTTTATTATTGTTTGACATTTAGAATAGAGCAAAGATATTAAGAGCTCTGAATTTCTATTACCATTTTATCACTACTAGAATATCAACACTATAATAAATAATATTTAGTACAACTGATGACATTTGAACAGAGTCCAAATAAACAAATAAAACAACGTTCGCGGAGGTATTCTAAATGAACAGTTAAAACAAAGCTTTGCCAAAAATTATATGAAGATACGTCACAGCTTTCGTATCAAAAGTGAAAGTAAGTATACCTAGATAAATTATGTATAGGTAAATAATGCTGGACAATCCACACAGCATAACTAACCCCAAGCTTAGCAGGGCTTGTGTTATGGGTGAGTGAAATACTTTCTTAAACCATATTACTTAGTTCTTCAACATGTTATTTTAAATCGTTTTGATTGCTGAATAATAAAAAAATTATATTCCTTTTATTGAACATAGAAAAAGACCAGAACACCACAGGAACAAATATCTGCAGACGTTACAAGCTTTTGTTCCGAGGCGGGAATTGTGGCTGACAGTCTGTTTGTACCTACTTCGTACCATTACTCTCACACATGTCAATTTTAAACTTGCAATTGACGAAAGTTGAAAGTTTTTTTAATAATTTAGAAACATAATATTTTGGTGCACATAGAATAAAATATATCTGTTAGTATTGTACTCCGATAAGAGATATTATAAGCTGAATACATATTAAGAGTTGACGTGACCAAAAAACATAAACCTAGATTTAAACTTGTCGTCTGTAGTTGCGTGCAGTGGCGTGTGAAGCCGCGGGAATATGCTAGTGTAGAATGTGCGCAAGACACATGTGTGGCATAAGCATAAACCGAACGAAACATTTCAATTGTATTCTTTGGGAGTTAAATATAGTTGTTGCTGGGGATAATAAAACGTCGGATGATATTTTATTTCGGGAATCAGATCAAATAGTGGAAAACAACTGGAACAGTTCTCGTTGTCATCTCGTCTCGGCTGTCGAGAATATCTTTAGTCGAAGTCATCGTGAAATGTACTGAACAAACTTGGCAGATGGAGGGTACAGCTGTCTCTAATGAGAATAGATTTTATATTATACGAAGAAGGTATACGGTTGTTGGTATACGACCTTGGCTAGATCTAACTGAAGACAGATCATTTGATTGTTTTCAAATATCATCACTCGATTTCAGATTCAGACTTCTCGTAAATTTTTGCTCATAGTCTAAACAAAAGAGAATAAAACCAAGGTCTAAACTGGAAGTAGCTGGGGACAGCTGAATGCAAACGGTATAGGACAGAAAAAAGGCTAACAATTAATAAAATAGTAATAACATAATAACCTAAATATTTATAATGTTATTATATATTTATAATAAATATAAAATACTCCATAGTGGACAACTAAGGACTGGGATATTGATACTCTAGACTGCAAGACCATTGGGGTGTCATTGAGAATGTTGGCAATTTGTTTGTTTGTTGAAAATTTTAAAAAATTTGTTTGCCTGCAACATACAAACATGCATGAAAATTTAAGGCATTTTCCCGTTCAAATCTAAAGTATCTCATACTCTCTTAAAAGGTATTTCACAGAACAGTGTGGTACCTATCTACTCGTATTAGTTATCTAGTACCCAAAAACGCAAGCTACTCAGCTTGGGCTGTTTGATTATTTATTTCCTGACATGCTATTGAGGACACATCTGCACCTCAACACCACATTCACCCAATCACATTACAGTAAAATCCTACGCGCCACGGAAATCATCGGAAACTTACGATTATTGGAGTACATAAGGAGGGCAATCGTTCTAGCCTCCGTTAACCTCAAATACACTGAACACAGACAAAAATAACAGATTTATTCATTGAAATAATTGCCAAGATAGACATAAATACTGCTAAGTGGTACGGTATTAAGACAACTAGAGCGTCACTACAAGAAGGTTTGTGTCTATTATGATTTCACTCTTTATCTTTAACAAGCTCTTATAAAATTTCATCGCTATGTAGGTAGATTGATAGGTTGGTAGACAAAGGTTGCCTGGAAGAAATTGACGCTTTTAACGATAAGGCCGGTCATTGTGCAACTGTTTATGATTTTCTGTTCTGTTTTTCTCTGTCTTGGTGTTCAATTAAAGAGTATTTGTATTGTAGATGGGACATAAACTGCAACAAGCACTTTATTCACAACCCACCATTCACATTGTCTTGAGGTGCTTGAATGTTCTGCTTGGCTTTAGGTATAAGTAAATATTGACATGTATCTAAATCACACTAAACTTAGATTTAGATAGGCAAAACTAACAAATGTGTGATTTATAATAATTTATTGTAATGAAATTGACTTGTCTAAGTGCTTATTTTTTAAGCTTAAAGATATAAAGTTATTGAAATCTGAAATCTGCTTTCACAACAAGTACCTTGCCTACTCAGGAGCTAATAAGAAAGGAATTTGGATTTCCCCTAATTCCACGAGTTTGAGCCAAATTGTTATGAGAGCTCCGAGCATTTGCATACTAGTCAAATATAGAAGTAATTGAGCTCTGTAGATACGTGGATCAGCATTCCCCAAGGCTTGTACGCGTGCCAGCGCCAACTGTTTATGAGCTAATCTCTCTCGGATGATTTGTTCTTATGCCGGCTATCGACTTTAGTTGAGCCATTACCCTGTTATCTGAGAATATTAAGGTGAACGTTTTGGATGGATAATTTAAGACATCATTCCAAAGGCTTGGTCTACACGTGGAAGGTATTTGGGATAACCTATTTGTTCAGATGAGTTGCTTAGATTTCAACACGACGGCCTCTGTTGCGCGGTGGGTGAAGGACGCAGGAGGCGTTCTGTTGCACGTTTGATTCCCGCCTCGGGACAAATATTTGAGCGAGCTGCAATTATTGGTTCAGGGTGTTCGGGTTGTTGTCTATATATAATAAAAAAATATATACGTATTATGTACTCGTACATTTATTATACATTTAACAGTTATCTAGTACCATAACACAAGCTTATCTTGGGTCTAGATGCTGTGAGAATTGTCCAGCATTATTTATTTATAACATAAGTACCTAGTCTGCGAGTGTTTTAAACACTACGTACATAAAACTTTTGAAACTATCAGGAGTTTGAGTTTTCCAGTATTTCGGCACAAATTCAATTCTAGGTAAATACCCCGTCATAAATGACTGGTGTAATGTCATATTGATATAATTTATTGTGATTCTATTTGTACAGTTCTTAGTTTAGTTGTATAGGTGTTGTTTGTTTGGTCAGTGTTGGTTTGGTCCAGGTGCCTTATTATAAACCCTGGGCCCAACAATATTTTTCGGGGGTGGAGGTTATATCCAAAAAGTTTATAAAATTAATAATTTAGGGAACTAGTAATTGCACTTTAGTCAAATAAGATGAAAACAGCAAAATCAACATTTTCAATTCTTTTTTGTTGTTACTTGCACTGAAATTCCAATAGTTTTCTCTCAGTTGAATTCCATTTGCTATTATGAAGTGTTATAATAAATGAACTGAGTTATCTAAATCTGCCCCAGCCTTAACCTATCATTTCGCGGCCGTATAAATCATTGGCAGGGTTATGAGGCGGTTTTTACATCCATTGGCACGCTCAAGAGCCGTACAGAAATACTCGTAGACATCGCCTCCACCTCCATCGCACTCATTCATAATAAATACGTCACCTTACAACTTGAATTCCCTATTTATTTAACTTTCATTCATGAACAACTGTCTCCAGACACGACAGTCATTGCTTATATATATGTACCTACTTACGTACTAATGTAATATTAAGATGCTAAGATGTATATGTGTAAGCGTAAAATATTTTTATCATAATGTTCGCATCGCTGTTTGCGTTCCATCTCGTTTTGTATCAGTCTGGGTGTTTACTTTGACGGGGTATGTTTTGTTTGAAGCAAAAGAAGAAAGGACGAGGCGAGCGGAATAAAGAGAATATTGAAGATGTCGCGAAGGAGACAGCAGCAGCAGTGCCTGAAGAGGAAAAGGAGAAAGAAGAGTTATGCTATGAAGTTAAGCACTCTGAGGTTATGGGCAGGTCAGTACTTACAAATAGTACACTTTAGAATAACGGTTGAGAATCGTCTGTTCTGGATCTTCTTATTTATGTTTACTTATAGCTATTTTTATAACTTTGGAAACATTTACTTTCATCAAAATAAGTATGTTAGATGTTTTCCTTAATATTGGCTCCCTGATGAAGCTGGATTCACGCTCACGAGTAAAGGCGGGTTTTTCCTGTGCCTGTGCCTTTATAAGTTTTTTGCACTAGTTTTTGATATTTAAACATTCATCATCATTTAATTTGGCAATGGAGCAGTTAATTTGCCGGCATGTCAAGCAGTTTAAATTCCAAGGCGTGTGTGACAAACAGCTGGTTTGGATGATCGCCAACTTCTGTTTCGGGAGGAAATTGTTATTAGTTTATAGTTATCTTTTTGTTCGTCAGTGTAAATATTTGCATTAGTTTCTTCTTTGATGAACTGATTTATTCACACTTTAGATATACCTATGCTCCATTATAGCTATAGTTGCATATACAGGGAAGCCTTTTAAAATTATATCGAGTCCCTATTGACATCAAACATCCCAGACCAGATAGTTGTACCTACCCTGGTGGAAATACGCCACGACCGCCCGCCAAGCGTAGTTAGTGTGTACCTAACTTATCTAGTACCTAGCTTTCTGTTTAACTTAGCGCTCAGCTACTTTAGCTACACTGGAGGCGTCTAGAGTTAAGTGAAAGTAAACTCTTTTGTAAACTGCTATTGCGAACATTGGTCATAATTTATACGGACGACATGCCAATCAGAAAACATATAGCGCCAGGCGATCTGTGCTAGACACTTGTACCTATCCCGGTTAGTTCCGCATATAAAAATATGCAATCGTCTGTTTTCTTTTGGCTTGTCGCTAGCAGCGTGATGTTAGGCTACGCGCCTGCCTAAGTAGCCTAAGTACCTAGTGCCTAAAGTAGGCGCGTAGCTTAGCTACAGAAATGCAAGTGCATTTCAACCTAAAGGTGTCATTACGTTCAGGTTCCCATTTCTCCATTCCAGATACATCGTAGCCTCCCGTCCCCTGAAGGCAGGTGAAGTCATCATATCAGAGAAGGCTCTGTGCGTGGGCCCCTGCAGCGGCTGCGCGCTCATCTGCCTCGGCTGTTACAGAGAACTGCAAGAGAGCAGCTTGTACAAGTTAGTAAATACCCTTCTCACCCATCCCCACATAGAGTTTGTGTTATTATAGTGCGTAGGCACTTCTGCACTGTTTACAGGCTATATGTCAAATCAAATCAAATCATTCATTTTGCACAACACACAGTGTATGGTATGTTACAAGTTCAACGAAGAGACGTGTCGTGTCTCTTCTCTATAAAAACTTTCCTTTCACATTTAATCAATGCATTTTTTTTTACTTCATCTTTATCTCTTTGCTAGGGTCATCTTTATCAACCTGTCGTATCGTATCCAAGAGTGCTGTACGGGCTACATTTTTTTTACCATATTTGCCTGAATAAGTAATCTCTGGCTTCCTCTCATGATGGTTCTCTCTTCCAGATGCGGCGGTTGCTCGTGGCCGCTGTGCTCGGCGTCGTGCGCAGGGCTGGGCCAGGGCGCGGGCCACTCGGCGCCGGAGTGCGCGGCGCTGG
>OZ007540.1:11182221-11234750 GCA_963931895.1 Eupithecia pulchellata | reverse complement strand
GCTCCGTCTCGGCAGGTTGACCGACGAGTTGGACGCTATCGACGCGAACGACGTGTCCGGGTTCGAAGCGTTCCTGCACAAGTACCGCAACGTGCTGCACCCCCAGCACTACCTCTGCCTCTCCGCCAAGCACTCGCTCAGCCAGCTCTATGGCAAGGTAACTAGCACTCGCTCAGCCAGCTCTATGGCAAGGTAACTAGCACTCGCTCAGCCAGCTCTATGGCAAGGTAACTAGCACTCGCTCAGCCAGCTCTATGGCAAGGTAACTAGCACTCGCTCAACCAGCTCTATGGCAAGGTAACTAGCACTCGCTCAGCCAGCTCTATGGCAAGGTAACTAGCACTCGCTCAGCCAGCTCTATGGCAAGGTAACTAGCACTCGCTCAGCCAGCTCTATGGCAAGGTAACTAGCACTCGCTCAGCCAGCTCTATGGCAAGGTAACTAGCACTCGCTCAGCCAGCTCTATGGCAAGGTAACTAGCACTCGCTCAGCCAGCTCTATGGCAAGGTAACTAGCACTCGCTCAGCCAGCTCTATGGCAAGGTAACTAGCACTCGCTCAGCCAGCTCTATGGCAAGGTAACTAGCACTCGCTCAGCCAGCTCTATGGCAAGGTAACTAGCACTCGCTCAGCCAGCTCTATGGCAAGGTAACTAGCACTCGCTCAGCCAGCTCTATGGCAAGGTAACTAGCACTCGCACACGCTCAGCCTTTGATGACATCCTTCTATCTGGAGAATAAACTTCATAACGATAGCGCGGTCCGCCATCAACGCAGGTTCAAGGACAAAATGTTTGTACGAATCTGCAGATGTTAGCTTTGGGTGTTTTGTCGTATTCTATATTATAGTAAAAATTATATCTCAATATTTGTTTGGTGTTCGGAAGGTGGCGGACTACATGATCCACGAGATGCCGGAGCAGCAGTTAGCGCGGAAGGTGCAGATCTGTCGCGACCTGATGGCCGTCTTCGACGTCATCGAACCGGGATACTCGCGGCTCAGAGGTACATTCACTAAATGTACACTTTATATTGCACTCGTCTCGGCTTAAGCCTTATGGTCATAGACCATAAGGCTTAAGCCGAGATGTAACTTTACTAGACCCCCCGGCACCCGACCCGCACCGCCTCGTCGCTCGGCGTCCACTCATGATCCTCAGGTCGATACCGCGTGGTCAACGAGTGGACTTAGCGTGGTTAACGAATTTGAGCAGTCTACGCGAGGGGGGTGCGGGAGCGCCGCCACTCCCTCGCGTGAACCGCGCCTTCCCACGTGAGCCAAGCATTTGACCAACGAGTTATATCATCGAGTGGACCACTCACCGTCGGCGCGCAGACACCTCGCGAGCGAGGCGATCCGGTGTATCAACTCCTTAGTGGATCGGGATCCACCAAGAAGTTGATGTAATGAGCGCATGCCCATACAAATTCATATAAAGTAGGTATACTAACCGATCGAGTGAGGCGGGGCGCGAGTCTGGTGTCGGCTGGCTCTAATGAGTTTAACCCTTAATCGTGAAGAGATCTGTCTATTTTGTCTATAGTATAGTGAGAGGTTAACAGGTTAACAAAAAAGAAGAAGAAATTTTAAAAAATGTTTTCTTAATTCCAGGAGTGACTTTGTACGAGCTGCACGCGCCGCTGATGATCCTCACAACGCGAGACTTCGAGAAAAAGGCAATATCTAAGGAAAACTTACGGAAACGACTAAAAGAGGTATATATAGTGCACAACTAGTTCAGCAGGTAGGGAAGCTAATGTGATCACTTTGATTTATTGTTCACTTCAATCTTGTAAAGGTAAAGTAAAGAAGCGGACAAGAAACCTTTACCTTCTTAGGTTGTTTGGATTCGAGGTGGAACAAAACTCGTCCCAAACCTTTTTACCGACTAGACATTCTGATGTTTTATCGTAAGCCTGTTTGTTAAGAATAGGTATATTTACAATTTTGTTTGAATTTATATATAATATTTGCAAATCATTTGAATTTTTAAAACTTCAAATACATATACCACAACATACATTACATTGCCCTTTAAAAGATACATTCTTCTTGTGTAGCCTATTACAGTTTATTCTTACTTCTAGTGTTTAAATTATTAATTTTCATTTCCCATATTAATTACTTAAGTAATTTGTATTTTGTGACGTGTCCAAGAGTCCTGTAAGGTCTAAAGGAAAGCGCTTTGATTTGAGCAATAACAAATGTGTTGTTTATTTGCAGATCTTCAGCTACCTGACGGAAGCGGCCCTGATCCTGGGGTTCGAGCCGCGGCACTCGGCCGAGGGGTTGATGGCGGCGGCCGCGAGGGAAGCCCTGGAGAAGATCAGGACCTGGGAACAGATCATCGGCAAGATATCCTGATAACATCAGGAATGTGACGGAAACTATGATGACATTATAAAAAAATGTATTTATTTTCAAAAGAACGGTTACTGAAGGTTAACAGAGAACTATCTAAAACTTATCCCACTATTTCTAAAACTTAAGTTTAATTGATTAAAATTTACATTGATTAAAACTTTACAACAGCCTACTATCATATAAACGTATTGTTGTACCTATGTGGTAGAAATTGTGGTTATTTTGGTAATTATTTTTGTGATCGTGAATTTTATTTTTGTAAACTTTTATTCGCTATGTTAGGATTTGTATACGAATTGATAAAATATTTATTGTTTTGTGATAATTAACATTAACATTAAAAGATCTAGTCCTTTTAGACGCTTTATTAATATACCTAGTTATTTAGTTAACTAATTTAATGTTGTCTTTATTTTGATTTCTTGTAACAACATTTAACCAATATTATTTATTCCTTTCCGATCCGTCTTTAAATTATATATTTTATTTATTTATTTATTCATTCCTTCTTCTAAAAGACACAAGAGAGTATAATTTATTTAAATGTTTTAGTAATTACTAATATCGTAGATCATAAGTATAAATCTTGTTAGTAAATAAACAATTTTTACACCAACAAACGTAGACCTTTTTTTTCTCTATTCGATTTATGACTCATAACATGACCAGCTTAGGAGCTAGTCCACTGCTGGACATAGGCCCCTAATGAGCGCCATAGCGCCCTGTCTTCAGCTTGTCGCATCCAGCATCTGCCAGCAGTCTTTAGCAGGACGTTATCCCACGGGACGAGGGGCGCCCTACACCACGTTTGCAGAGCTCTATGAATATTCATTTAATACATACGTTCCCTTTTACTTTGGTTTAGAATTTCGATGCATTAATTATAGTTTAGGTTACATAGTAAACACACAAGTTGTTTAATCAATATCTACGTTGCCTTCAGCTTTCAGGAACTACCTATTTCTTTAGGGTTACAAAATAAGCACTAAGACAAGTCTTCAAAAGTATCGCTTACGTAGGGTTTGTGGATTTATGGTACCTATGTTAAATCTCAATTGAAAAAAGTAATCTGCAGTCGAAACATATTAGTTGAGATTAAAATAATAAATAAATAATCTACGCCGTAGATTATACAGTATTGAAAACTTGCTGTCGATTCGGATATAATTTATGGGGACATAGTGCCCTAATTGATACTTTTTGTTTTTAATATTGTTGTTACTGTCGATTCGGACACCAGTTAGCGCAGTATTCAGCAGAGTTCTGAAGTCGGGTTACGTTTCAAACGCTGCGCTGCAGGTATTTATAGCCCGGCGTGCGGCGTGCGGCGTGCGGCGCGTGCGCAGTCGACCCGGCTCCGCGTTGGGAGCATTGTTGTGCTCTCTCGATACTGAATCATTGATTTGTGATTGTGGAGTGAAATATATTATAGTATCAGGAACTAAAGAAGTGGTAAGTAAGGATTTGATTAAAATTTCCCCCTGACTAATCTTTTGATTTGAGTGTAGGTAGGTACATCCCGTTCTGATGAAACCCATGCCTCTGTTTGAAGTGAAGATGCAACAGATCAATTGCACACACAGAAATAACTCAATCAAATATCATTGAAGAATGAAGTCGTAGTTATTTTTGCAGATTTTGTTTGATTTTATCTGTATATAGTGGATAATAATTCAGCATCCCGGCTTATTAAACGACACATTTTTTTAAAAAACAGCACCCATTTCGACATTGTTTGTTAATAAATTAACAAATCATAAGGAGCTTATTGTTGCCTGGTTGATTAATGATTACATCTTCTATCGCAATTCCAGTCTAAAGCAAAATGAAGCCGGGAGCGCTATGCGCCGTGTGCCTGTCCCCCGCGGAGCAGAAGTGTTCCGGCTGCCAGACAGTGCACTACTGCTCGAAGGAGCATCAGAAAGAACACTGGCGCAGTCACAAGTCGCAGTGCACGCCGGCGCGCGTGAAGGTGGACGAGACACTGGGCCGGTACCTGGAGGCCAGCCGGGAGATCCCGGCGGGCTGCGTGCTGCTGAGAGAGACACCTCTCATCACTGGACCGGCGCAGGTTGGTCCAACGTGACGAATAGGTGAACGTAGGAATAGGGAAAAGGATGAAATAAAAAAGCACTTTACATTTTCTCGAGACGGTATCTTGGTTATCTTGATTGACACCACGTTAATTTTAAAAACCTGGTGTGCTGGGTATTGGTAATACATATTCGTTGTACAGGCCCAAACCAATAGGTAATTGCAGCCCAATCCGTTCAGTAGGACTTTAGGCGTCAAGACAAAACCAAAATCTAAACAAAACGCAAATCTAAACTTTCGCATATAAAATAAAAGCGAGATGTATGTAGGTACCTAATATCAAGGGTTTTCTTATCCTCGATAAAAACAAAAGAAATTTAGATAATTCTTAGTTATTGTACATAACATAATATTATGTTATTATTACTAATTACAGAGAAGTTTTTATTAGTAAAAGAAACACACTTATCCATTTCTTCTGCAGACGACCCCGCCGGTCTGCCTCGGCTGCTACAAGCTGCTGGAGGAAGGCAAGACAGTGCCGTGCGAGGCTTGCGGCTGGCCCTTCTGTTCGCAAGCCTGCACGCACAGCGACGCGCACCGCCCCGAGTGTACTTACACGCAGAATAGAGGAGAGAAGGTATTGCTCTATTACATTCAGCAGGAGTAAGCAATCGTAAGATAATGTTGTCTACGTATAATGTAGATATGTCGCATATGCTAGCGTACCATTACAAAAAATGAAATTATTTACCATGATTAGAGTTTTGAGTTTTCCAATATTTCGGCACAGTTACATGCGCCATGATCACGGAACAACTGGAAAACTCAAAACTCTAATCATGGTAAATATCCCGTTATAAATGACTTTAGTGTTAATAACCATGATAGTTTTAAAAGTTTTATAATGAAATTATTGTTATTATCAATGACTCTAACATTTAACCTTGGTTAACTCCGACCATTTCATGGTTTGGTTTTAAGAATTCATTATTTAATTGTTAAATGAAGAAAAGGGACTATGGATGGTCCTCAGTTTGGTAGTAAACGGAGTTTAAAGACGTGGCAGATAAAATATAATTTAGAAAGCTGAAACGTAACATTGTATAAAAATTTGTTGTTCTAATGTTTCCTCGGTCCAGTATATACTTACACTACAGTAATAGGTATACAATTGACTATGTAGATTAAATTCAAATTTACCAACACTTATCCAGGTGAACATAGTAAATTTCGGGATCCCACATCCGAACTACCAATGCCTGACCGTCCTCCGCTGCCTGTACCAGCGCGACCACGACCCGAGGCTCTGGTCGAAGCTGCAAGCGCTGCAGTCGCACTGCGAGGAGCGCCGCGGCACCGACAAGTGGGCCAGCGACCGGAAGATGGTCGTCGAGTTCATTTGGAAGTTCTTCAAGCTGGAGGGCGTGTTCACTGAGGAGGAGATTATGAAGTGCGTAGGAATATTGCAGGTGAGGACTGACACATTTAATGGTTGGTTCGCTTGGTCTGTACCCATCATAACTTGACGATATCTGTCGCCCTGGATATTTTTTCGATTCTAACTTCTAACCGAGATTTGAGTAATTCAATTATTTGATCAGGATCTGGGTGCTTTCAGGATGTCTCACACATCAGGGAACATATAACACAAGCCCTGCTCACTTGTTGCATTACTAATTCTGACCTAATCTGTGTTTAGGCAAGGTGATTCTAGACCATCGTTCTTTGCAGATCAATGGCCACGAGGTTCCCCTATCAGAACCAGATTACCTGGCGGTCTACGATCGCATCTCCATGGTGGAGCATAGCTGCAGAGCAAACTGTAATAAAAGCTTCACTTCTGATGGACAAATTGTAAGTGGATTAAAAATTTTGTCTGGGAGTTATCGGTCTTAGCTATAAGACAGGCCATTGTGTAGGTACTTAACTGTTTTTTCTGTTCTGTTTTCTCTATCACTATGATAGAAAAAAACAGAAGAGAAAAAATGTATTTGTATTGAATTATAATACATTTCATCTGTACCACACAAAGAAACTATTTAAGACAGATATTACCTGAAATAATATTTTTTAAGTTTCCACTAATAAAAACTTTTGTAATAAAACATGTAAATCTTATTCACAATAATAATAACTCTTGTAATAAAACATACAAATGTTGTTCTCGTAGATCCTGATAGCGGGGGTCCCCATCGCCCCCGGCGACCACGTCACGGTGTGCTACTCGGACCCCCTGTGGGGCACGGAGGCGCGCCGGCACCACCTCGCAGAGTCCAAGTTCTTCGAGTGCTGCTGCGAGCGCTGCTCTGACGTCACCGAGCTGGGGACCATGTATAGTGCTGTCAAGTGTAAGAAGAAGTAAGTGAACCTATATCAAGAGAAATATATACTTTCATACTATAGCACTTCGGAGTTTTAATCTGTTGGGACTGATCACAACTAAATAACGGAGAAAATGGAGTGTATGAACCATAGAAGTACTATAACTGGTATGAACTAAATACAATAAATATAGAATGGGCACCTACCGAGATGATTTGTTTCCGGTCGTCTAATCACAAACGAAAAACACCAATTTATTGATGATTTCTATACGGTTCTAAAATCCAAGATATTTTATGTCAACGAAGACAGTTATGAATGAAAACTTATCAGAAACTGATAACGATTAAAGAAATCAACCATGTTTACCTGGTTGATTTCTTATAACTAGAATGCCTATGACTTAAAAGACTTAAAATTGAAATCATATAGCATAATGGGAACGTATTCGAGTTCGAAAATAGAAGAGTCGAATAAAATGATGAAAGCCAAAAATAGATTTGATCCGATAATGTAGTTGTTACGAGTAGAAGCTAGAGTGCCTTTTATATTTGATCCGATAATGTAGTTGTTACGAGTAGAAGCTAGAGTGCCTTTTATATTTGATCCGATAATGTAGTTGTTACGAGTAGAAGCTAGAGTGCCTTTTATATTTGATCCGATAATGTAGTTGTTACGAGTAGAAGCTAGAGTGCCTTTTATATTTGATCCGATAATGTAGTTGTTACGAGTAGAAGCTAGAGTGCCTTTTATATTTGATCCGATAATGTAGTTGTTACGGGTAGAAGCTAGAGTGCCTTTTATATTTGATCCGATAATGTAGTTGTTACGAGTAGAAGCTAGAGTGCCTTTTATATTTGATCCGATAATGTAGTTGTTACGAGTAGAAGCTAGAGTGCCTTTTATAAAATGTAAATCCTGTTTTGGCTGTAGGTTATGTTATAAGTTTATCTTTTTACTAGCGGCCCGCCCCGGCTTCGCACGGGTATAAACAAAAATTTCAGAAATTATACACAAACGATAGGTTTCACAGTTTTCATACGGATCTTTACTTTTTTAACAGCATTAGGGTTTTTGACATTGACTCAACATTCCAAAACTGACACTGGCCGTAGAGAAAAAGCAAGCACCGTGCGCTATACAACCTCTTTTTCTATTCTGACGCGCCATAATAGAAAAAGAGGTTGAATATACAGCCCACGGTTCAATTATTGAATTTTTCATGCGGATCCCTAACTTTTTTGAAAATATTATATAGCCTATGTTCATCACGGAAAATTAAGGATTCTAATGGTGAAAGAATTTTTTAACTCGGTCCAGTAGTTTCGGAGCCTATTCAATTCAAACAAACAAACAAACAAACAAACAAACAAACATACAAACAAACAAACAATCAAATCTTTCCTCTTTATAATATTAGTATAGATTATTTAGAACTAAGAGCTGTGGATTTTGTTTCATAAATAAAATAAAATATTTTCCGATAACATTACCGACTTGGTTGTGCAACTCCTATGTCAAAAGAATAAACATGTTTTGACGAGTATTAATACTGCATTTTTTCTTGATAAAATCAAAACATGATCGCCACTCCATCCATTAACAATAAGATAGATATCAAAGGTTAAAACACCTGTATAATATCTTCCAGAGACTGCCCAGGCTACCTCCTGCCCGACACGTTCCTGCAGCCAATCTTCTCCAAAGCCGCGCACCCCGAGCGCCAGAACCTGGACAACAAGGCCTGGATCTGCAGCGCCTGCAAGGACGCCGTCGCGGATGCCATCATACAGCAACTGCTGCAGGCCATCGGGCGGGAACTCAGTGCCATGCCCAAGGACGATGCTGACGCCTGTGAAAAGTTAGTACACAATCATCATCAGCCCACATCGGTCCACTGCTGGACATAGGCATAGTCCAGAATAGATGTTAAAAAATTATTGAATAAAAATAACATCCACACAGCATTACCTAGGGCCAAGCTAAGCAGAGCTTGTGTATATATGGGCACTGATGACTGATATACATAATACAATATGATATTTTTTTATTATACATAGAAAACGATCAATACACCCTGAACATCACGATCACGAATATCTGCAGATCACGAACCTGCAACGTCCTGCGTCGCAGACGGACCTTGGCCCTGCGCGCCTCAGAGGTTGTGTTAACATTGATACTGTTTGAGAGAAAAAATCCTACTATCTGTTTCGCTATGGAGGCTGATTGCCACTTTGGGAATGTCAAATCAACCGGCAACAACAAAATGATATGGAAGGACAGCCAGAAACTTAAGGTTGATAGAACGTTTAAATAGAGCTCAAGCTTTCTATTTTCATGTTTGACTGTGTTAGATTACGATCCTCTTCGTCTTTAAGTCATTATCTTATTTAAGAACCCAACTATTTCTAATTCATTTCTTAAGAGCTATTAACTCATTAAGTATCTCTCAATTCCCGATTCTGCAGATTCATAGCCCACTGCAGCAGCTACCTGCACCCGAATCACTACTACATGTGCGACGTTTCGGTCGCGTTGGCGCAGATGATCGGCCAGCAGGGCGAGGAGGGGCTGGCGGCCGTCAGCGACGACCGACTGCTGCTGAAGACGCAGCTGTGCCGGAAGTTAGCCGACCTAATCGAGACGCTGGCGCCAGGTAAGACATGTGACACTCGACACGCAGTAACAACGGACTTACTCCAGGTAAACCTGACAATTTAGCAAGCAAGGGTCTTAGCGGTGAATTTCCCATACAAACGTAATACCAAAATGATTTGTAATTTGAGCATATTTTCACTATTTACTGCTATTAGAATAGTATTTTGTATTAGAATAGTATTTATCTAGGTATCCTACATTATCTTATCCTGACGCCAACGCTGGCAGGCATGTTTGATTGAATAAAGCATCAAATTTAGTTTTAGATATTTAACGACAGAGTGTTAGATATATGGATTTGTCATGCACAATGGTCCAAGTCTTTCACCATCATAATATAGGAATTCTGATCTAAGTTGAATTTAACAAAGCTTTACTTATTTCCATCTTTTATAAATAAATAAATAAATAATGTTGGACAATCCACACAGCATCATCTAGCCCCAAGCTAAGCAGAGCTTGTGTTATGGGTATTAGATGACTGATATACATAGTACAATATTATTACATAGGGTTACTGGTTATTCGACCTATTCCTGCTAGGAGGTTGTGGAAGAGGTTATTTCCGTTGAATTAGACCATAATGTTCTAGAGCAAAAGTCAACCGTTTCTGAGAAAAAAAATATTGATGTTTTTCATCAATAAATAGAGGTTAGGGGTTAAAAAATATTAAAAAAAAAACTATCGGTTATAATCAAATTTTTATTTATGTTTTATTAAGAAGACAAAACATGCGTTCTTTAACAACACAAAAACTACAGATGTATCTCACCATTAGGAAATACTAGACAGAAACATCATGAATGTTCAATATTTTCTTTTAATTAGGTCCTTTTCCAATTTTTTTTTCTCAGAAACGCTTCACTTTTGCTCTAGAACATTATGGTCTAATTCAACGGAAATAACCTCCTCCACAACCTCCTAGCAGGAATAGGTCGAATAACCAGTAACCCTGTATAGATATTTTTATTATACATAGAAAACGACAAGAACTCCCTGAACAAATATCTGCAGATCGTACAAATATTTGTCCCGAGGCGGGAATCGAACCCATAACCTCCTGCGTCGCAGGTGGACCTTCGCCCACCGCGCCATAGAGATCGTCATCGGACCCTCTCTGATCTCCTGAGGTACATTTTATTTTATTGATAAAACTAGCGGTCCGCCCCGGCTTCGCACGGGTATTAAACAAAAATTTCAGAAATTATACACACTAAAACGATGGGTTTCACAGTTTTCATACGGATCTTTACTTTTTTTAACAGCATTGGGGTTTTTGACATAGACTCGACATTCCAAAACTGACACTGGCCGTAGAGAAAAAGCAAGCACCGTGCGCTATACAACCTCTTTCTATTCTGACGCGCCATAATAAAAAAGAGGTTGAATATACGCGCCCAAGGTTCAATTATTGAATTTTTCATGCCGATCCCTAACTTTTTTGAAAATATTATATAGCCTATGTTCATCACGGAAAATTAAGGATTCTAATGGTGAAAGAATTTTTTAACTCGGTCCAGTAGTTTCGGAGCCTATTCAATTCAAACAAACAAACAAACAAACAAACAAACAAACAAACATACAAACAAACAAACAATCAAATCTTTCCTCTTTATAATATTAGTATAGATATAGATTAGTATAGATATAGATATAATAATATATCTATCATCATCATCATCATCATCATCATCAGCCCACATTAGTCCACTGCTGGACATAGACCTCCGCTATTGAGCGCCATAGCACCCTGTCTTCAGCTTGTCGTATCCAGCATCTGCCGGTAGCAATATAAAGCTATACCTCACTATATCTCATATATCTTCTGGTATACATATGTTATCAGCTGAGACCCGCATCAGAGGCAGTTTGCTGTTCGAGCTACACGCGGCGATAGCTGACACTGGACGAAGGAAGTCGCTGCTCGAAGGACCATTGGTGATGCTCGGATACGTCACGGTTAGTATAGCATTGAGCCGTCGTTTCGTTTTACGTTTTATTGCCAGGAAATTAAATATTTATCCCAAAAAATTTCGATTACGGCGGAACTCGAACCCGCGACCCTCCCTCAGTACGGGAGTGTGTTGATTACCTCAAGTGCGAGGGCTTACGCACTATAATAACAAAAATCTTAGGTTTTATTGCAGTAACCAAGGAAAAATTTGAACGGATGGTACGTATCCCACCTATTAAATTTTTTTCTTATATTCAAATCCTTCAAATCCACTTCTTGTTGATTCAGTGCATCATTGGAATACTTAATATCCCACAAAGAAAATGTTTTCCCTATAGATGGAGCTAACAGCGGTATAGTCCGATGAGTCGGGAACTAGATTTCGTGGCGTAGAGCTTAGCGCATCCCGTACTGAGGGAAGGTCGCGGATTAAAGTCTCGTGAATATCGAAAACTTGAAAGGATATTATTTAATTTCTGAGAGATGTATTCTGTACCCAGCTGAGGAAGATCCATAGAATGATTAGCTGTAGATTATGTTCAAGGAATCTCCTATTTCATAGAGAATAAGGCCCCTGGAGCTTTTTTCTCTATGCAATAGGAGATTCCTTCTGCAAACCGTGTGACGTCACAATGTATTCTAAATAAAATTTTGTACGATGCCACGCCGCTGTCTTGTCATAATGTGAAACACGTTGGGATTGGCAATAGTGAATAAAGGTCCTGGTTGTTCCGCAGGAGTCCCGCAAGGTCCTCGCGCAGGCGGCCGCGCTGCTCCGCCACGAGCCCCCCGAGCTGCCCGAGGGCCGGCTGGCGCGGCAGGCCGCCCTCAACCTGGCGCAGATGGACCAGCTCATCCGGAGCCTCAGTGCTGCGCTGCCCGCGCCTCTATAGACTAGTCTATTAAAGATCATATTTGTACAAATTTATTTAATAAAAAAGAATAAAACGCTGGTCAATCCGCACACCATCTTTTAGCACTAAAGTATCCTTATCTGTATATTCCATGACGTCCGAGATTTTGTTTATTTGTGTTCACGTTCACATGTTTTTAAATTGTAAACTATACGTGAAAATCTTTAATTGGCTCTCTGATGTTAATACTGTAACTGATTAAGTTTGTTTAAGCCATTGATTTTCCAATAAACTAAATAAATAAATAAAGTAAGAAAGAAAGAAATTGTTTAGTAGTCAAAACCTATAAAAAACACACATAAAAAGCTAGTACAATACTGCAAAATAAAACAATAAAATAAGCCAAACACAGAGAGGCTACTTAAGTACGAACTAATGTGATGAATGATGAAAAGTAATCGAAGCTTGTGTTATGGATCCAGTCTCCATCCATTCTAGATATTTATTTTAACTAACAACAAAGTCGAAAACGAAAGATATTTCCCGAGGCGGGAATCGAATGCGCAAAAGTCCACCTGCGACGCAGGAGCGTCGCAGGTGGACTTTTGCCCGCTTTGGCAATGACATCGTCACTATTCATTTTATATACATACAATACCTGGTCATTTATTACCTTAATTTGTAAGCTTGACAATCTACCTTAAACGACTGGTCCTACGACTCATCTTTATAAATCTATTTGCACCGCTCGAAGACTATCGAACATTAAATGTTATACCTACTATGTTTGACGGTGAAGATTAGATATCACATATTCTGACTTCTACTTACACTTTATACGTAAAATCAAATGTGCGCAAAACGCATCCTTTAATTAGTAGTTGTCTCGTAGCTGCTGAGTTAAAATTAAAGGAAAATAACAAAGTATAAAAAGCCCCGCCCCAAATGCCAGTTCCATGTGGGATGACTTAACGTGTAAGGAAGTCGTTAATCATTGATCTGGCACCTCGCCGCGATGTAGCGCTTCCTGTCAACACAACTGGAACTTGCGGCTACTGTGGTACTGTACCTTATGTAAAAAGTTTTCATAAGCATTAATAATGCAATGGATGTGGCGCGGCGTTACTAGGTTGCGAATTGTTGCAGGGCCTATGCATATTTTTATGTCCAGCAGTGAACGATTCGCAGATTAGAGTTTGCTCTTATCCTATTCCTAGATATAATCTGTTTTAAATCGCAGAAGTAGGTATTTTCTTTCAATGACAACCCTCTGTAATAACGTCACTGTCATATCAACTATTCTGACCTTGTAATCTGTCAAGAAAGCATAGCACGGCCAGTCGGCCACTATGTTCATGTACGGCCACATTGTATTGTTTTTTTTGTGTAATTAATTGTTTATATCCCTGCAATCAGCGCATTGCCTGTGTCTATTCTGTAAATAAATAGTGTCCAAAACACCAAAGGCAATCGGCATTTTATTTACTCACTGCCGGCTGGGCACTAAGCTTCCACTCCAAAGAGCTCTGGCACACCGTCCATCATAATCATCATCACTCTTTATACTACCACCACTGAACGCCTCCCCCATAGACGCCTCAGCGACAGCATTTGCGTTGTAGTTTAACACTAGAGCTCGGAAATGATCGACAGTATCGACAGCAGTAGGATCGAAACTGGTTGCGCGTGCGCCGATTCCTCGAAGCGCCGCCCTCGTCGTCGCCCCGATTGCTGATCCCCATTGGCACCGCCGACACGCAACTTTGTTGCAAACAGCTCATTAACACCCACTAGATCACGGAACTAAAGGATTTATGTAGGTTTCTTTCTTAACAAGATGCATACAAACATAACTACCCAAGAGTCCTGTAAGGTCTAATGGAAATAAAGCACTTTGATTTTGATTTTTGATTTTGAACTCTTAAAAATTCTACTTTATACTCTAATAGGGTAATTAACCAAAATTTGGCAACTGTCATTATACTATGTACTAGCGGTCCACCCCAGCTTCTTAATTCACCCAGGTGATTTACTTCAGGCGAATTAAGTGAACCCGACCACGGTAGACTTTTAAGTACGGGTATTTAAAAAAAATATTGCATGCGGATCGCTAACTTTTTTTGAAACAAAAAAGCCATCTCTTATTGGTTTCCCGCAGGCAGTAAAGTTTAGTAGGTAGCGAACTTTATGTGTAGGTACCTGACAGGCCGGCTAGTATGAGTTTGCACCATGCTAACTATAGGTAAGGGAAAATTTATCATTCTAATGATGAAAACATTTTTTAAATCGGTCCAGTAGGTAGGTAGTTACGGAGCCTATTTAATTTAAACAAAGAATCAAATCCTCATTAAAATATTAGTATAGACTACTTTCACAGCAGCTAGAGCATGATGCGTTTAGGGTGTTTCTAATTCAAATTTACTGTACCACAGACACATACAAAATAAGGAACAGACTTTCAGTGGTTCAGATTCGGCCATAGAAGACTCGTACAGGAAAACCTTTATTATAGTCTATTTAATTATTTACCTACTAACTCTTCCTATTACGCTGATTGAGAGCGTTTATTATCATAATCCCCATCAAGCTGTAACTCCACAAAGTGAGCCTAAAATAAAACGAATAAACGTCGAACCTCTAGGTAGGTCGCACTCCATAGACCCCCTCGCAATCTCAGTACCTACCTACCTACGATCTCATTTATCAGAAGTTTTTGCCGAAGTCGGCAAGGATGACATCACTATCATCACCACAAAAGGCTAAAAACCTCAAAAGAAAAGTGTGAATGAGTCTTATCAAAGCAAACCTCTAAAAGCTGGCGAAAACCCAGTGTCATCGTTGAAATTGCACCATGAGTGGTAATATTTGCAAACGTGCCACAGCTAAAAGGCACACAAACACAACCCATAAGTATTGGTATTCATGTACAGGATGATTTTTTCAGGGTTCAGGTTAAGGGACTGAGGGGAAGTCTGACACCGCGAGAATTTTCGAAGTCACGTTAGGTTACGTGCTCGTTTAAAAAAAATAGTATTTACTAAATTTAAAAAAGTAAAAAATAAATATAAGTATGTGATGTTTAAGTAAGTAGATGTTTAAAAAATATCCTTTCTATCATATCCGTGTTCTGTGTTTTTTAAAATATACATAAATTGAAGATGAATATGTGCCCAAGCCCAAAGCTGTTAAGATTAAAAATTACTAATTCAACTTTATAAAAAAAACTCAACCTTTACATATTATATTCACTAGATGGAATATATATGACCCATAAATGCAAATCATTGTTGACGTTGTCATTGCGAGAAAATTTAAAGGCACCTTACGACAAACCTATAATACTTATGGTACCTACCTCCCTACCACAGACATTATTGTTAGGTAGGTACTGTATTCGCTTGTTGGCAACAAAAAAAACCTATAGTCATCATTGAATAATCAGAATAATCAATTTATTCATAAAAAAAATATTACACGTCAGTAAATCAACAATAAATATATTAATAAATTAAATACTAAAATTATCATTTAAAATATGTCAATTAGGAATCAAATAATATAAAAAAATAGAAATAATCATAATACTTCATCATCATCATCATCACCAGCCTATAATAGTCGACTGCTGGACATAGGACTAATGAATGCCATAGATGGCATCATTATTTGGGGGTTATTGCCCATAATCCCCACGCTGGGCATTGCGGGTTGGGGATCGCAGTTCGGTGTAGTTGTTCTGCAGAAGGCGCTGCTGCCCGCCCCCCGGTGTGTTTCCCTTAGTCGCCTCTTACGACACCCACGGGAAGAGTTGGGGTGGTGAAATTCTATGCCGGCACCACACGGAAATCAAAATACTTATTATTATTCAAATTGATTTACAAAAGGTACCTAATAGTCTAGTCGAACATATCCTATCCTAACGTATTTTAATTTATTGTTATTGCGCGTGTTATACCAAATCCCTGACGGAAAATAAAATAAACAAAATGTAAGTTGCAGTGTCATAATAATCGTCAAGAAAAATCAAGGTCACTAACCTAGTGATTACTGACGCCATAGGCGCGGTAATAGATAATTACCGCGCCTATGGCGTCAGTAATCCTGCTATAATTCAAGATTTAACCCTAAACCATTAGTGGGCACCTACTTTATTATTATTCTGTGCCTGAACTAGCCACTGTATAAATGGATGGAGTAATGATAAAAAAATGCCTGTAAATAACTGGCATCCTCTAACATTGGGTTGGAGTCATCTTGTCTACGAACGATTTTTCACGTCACCTTTGGACAAGGGGTACACCACAGATAGTGGGGTACACCTTGTCCGATATCAAAATTCTTTTGGTTTTTAATTCGGTCGAGTTGCACCTAATATAGGGGTCTTAGTGAAGAGGATTACTGAATAAGTAGGTAAGGACCACATTTGAAGGCACATAACTTACTTTGTGAACCTACACTCACAAAATTTTGTAAACTGCCTTAAACGATACCAATTTTTTATATTTTGTGTAAAAATAATACAGAAAAACATAAACCATAACTCTCAATAAATAACTTTCCTCACTGAGACTAGTCTAAACAGCAGTTTGATTACTTAGTAAGACTAGAATAATGAAAGCAGTCTCTAGAAATAACATTATATCTACAACATGAACACATCAGTAGCTACATATCTAGCAAAGCCTTCAAATAAGATGCTGCGTGATTGTATGTTATCATTACTCATTATCACTTGCAAATATCGTGGGGCCAATCGCAGCGTCGCGAAAATCTTTAGCTAAACAATCTTTATGCTGGGCTTCAATAGACCCGAGCGTTGCAAACAGATTTCGTGAGGCGACCAAATCGCATCGTCTTGGATTATCAATTATTTTATATCTAAAACCACCATTTAAAACACCTTTCCTTGAAGTGTGTAGTGATCTTACTTTTTATGATCCAAGTGATATTTAAACAGAATAGTGTTAAGCAGTGGAAAGATGGGATGAGTTCGTGGGTGGCGCTGGCGTTTCAATGTTTGCGAAACCTATCAGGTTTTCTAAAGAGCAGTGCAGATTTTCTCTTCTCGTAGCGAACAAAAGGTTTGTTACACTTTATTTTGTATATCAGAATCTACTTACAATTATATTATGTAGCTATAGATAACTAACACCGGTGGTGATTCGTACACTGATTGGGTACCTAACCTTATCAACTATCAAATGTCTTGTAAAACAGATGACCAAAATAGGTATAAAGGTATAAACTACCGGATGTTAGTTACTTACCTTACTTATTTTCCTATGAAATAAAAGATTAGAAACTATTGAAAGTTCTCGTCCTCAAAGCCAATAACTTCAATAGGTAATCAATCATCACAATACTTCATAAATTAGTTATCACAAAGTTTTCCTCGATAGAGTCTCTCTGTATATTTATGCTTGAGACTATGCGAAATGGCCAATGATTATATATTACACAGTTTTTAAAATCAGCCAGTTTTTTGTTTGTTTCTAAATATAGAGTTATTCTAACGCCACCATCACCTAATAATGATGATTAGCTAAGAAGGAAGATAACAATAGTTATTAGTTCAACAATTGGCAATTTTGTTGTTGAATGTGTCGATATTGAATCAAGCTCAGCAGTTTACTCCTTAGAGCCTGTAGAATGTTCTATTGGCAAGGTATTTAAAAGGCACGAAACAAAAGCAATTGCTTAGGTACCTACCTAAGTACATTTTCATTATTTTTCATTGTCATTATTTCTTTTTTCGATGTGAACCATAGACTATCAAAGTATCAATACAAAAATTAATATTTTATTACACTATTGAAATTTAGTAACAACAACTTTTAGAAATTCAATGACTTTTTTGAACAATTCCTATAAAATGCGAGTTAAACCCGATTTTG
Source organism: Eupithecia pulchellata (assembly GCA_963931895.1). Taxonomy (NCBI): domain Eukaryota; kingdom Metazoa; phylum Arthropoda; class Insecta; order Lepidoptera; family Geometridae; genus Eupithecia; species Eupithecia pulchellata. The sequence continues at coordinate 11,216,665 of OZ007540.1, read as the reverse complement.
ATCACTTGTCTTTATCCAACAAATTCACCGTTTTCGGGCGGGAGTGGTGAAAAAGTATTATAGAGACTCTAGCAGCTGTGTTTGTTTTATCTCAAGTTTATTGTAGAGCCTTTAAGCGAGTTGTTATTCGCGAGAAAACAATAATTTTCCAACTGCAGCATCATCTCAGACATCATAAAATGGTTTCAAGGAAATAATTTGTTAGCTTTAGGTTAACAGAAATCGCAGCAGAAGGGCTTTGACAAGGTCAAAATTACTTCTCTCGATTTATCTCTACGAATTAACGTTCTGAAAATCTGATTTGTATTATTAGGTATGTAATAATTGAGTTTACAAATCTATGATTTCGGTAGCAACTACTTTAATCTTGACATTGCTACAGCCTATTAAAAATATGTTCGTTTTAACCCCATGTCTATAAGAGAATGTTTTCGAATACCCTGACAAAGATGGACGTGGACGGACGACGAGCAACTGGCTCGTATTAACATCATTGCTCGTTAGGCGCTATTTAACTAAAATGTTTCATTCAGCTTGACGATTTCAATGGCATAGTGAGCGGAGTAACGATTGCACAACTGTTTGTACGATCTGCAGATGTTTGTTTTCTATGTATAATGCAAAATATATATCTCAATGGTGTAATGTACCTACTAGGGAATTTAGTTAACTAACACCACACAAGCTGTGCGTACTTGGGTCTACCTATAGATGAAGTTGTGTGGGTTTTCAAGAAGTATTATTTCCAAGTGCTATTTTTGCCTTTGATCTCTCTTCAATTAGAATGTACCTACCTGTGACAAGCCTTTTCTATTCCAGGGTGCAGAATGCCCACATCCCGGTATCTATGGCTGCTGCTCTGCTACGCTCAGTACGCGCGGAGCAACCTGATCCAGGTATTGCTTTAAGTACTTATACTATCATATCATTATGTAGTTCTTATATTATGCATTGATTATTCTATTAGGCATCGTGTTTGAGATTTTTATGATTGTCCCTTGGGAAGTTTTTATTAGAAAAATGTTATTATTCTGTTCACGAATTTACTAGCGACAAACTAAAATGACATTATCCAATGAAACAATGACTACCTGACAATTCTGGCTTCTAAATTCACTCCAATCGATTCTAGTTGAAAAAAGCTTAATTCTATTTCATGAAATGTATGTATATTAATGTTAATATTTTAAAATAATTTTTGAGATAAATCTGAACTCAGTTTTGCAGTGCCATTCCAGGGTGCATGTACCTAGTGAAAACTATACTAACCATTCAATTACACCTAAGAATGAATGTACATGTAAGCAAAAATAAATGAAATATGAAATATGAAGTACTCGTGAGTTTGCCGCTTCTCAACTGCCAATATCGAGCAGCCAGTGGGGCTTGTTCACTGCTCAACTCATTTTGCTGTAATTTATTCAGTTTTTTATTAGGTCCTTAAAACAGAGACATCAAGGGGAGTTGCAAAAATTGTCTAAAAATAAATTAAAAAAAAATAATCAAACATATTTTTTGACAAAAGGCAAATAAAATATCGGATGATCTATCTATACGATAAAATGGTTTGGGAACGAGACTTGCTCGAACTTAAAAAGTAACACCAAATAAGGTAAAGATTCTTGTTCCCTTTTTGTTACTTTTAGCTTAAAAAGATTGAAGTGGAAAACAACAAACGGGTCACTTTATTTCTTAATTTTATTTATGTTATTTGTATTTTGTGACATGTCCAAATTGTCCAAGTAAATATTATTTATATGATCTATTCAAAAACATAACAGGTACATTCAGTCATCCTTTTGGATATATAAAGAAAGGCTTTTAATTTTTATGTCAACACAACTGCTTGTTTGCTTTACTTATCTTTGCAGTCCATCAGAAGGAAAAACAACTGAGCTGAGCAACAAACATAACACAACACAATATTAAATGCGTTTTATCTGTCCAGGAGTACGAGGAGATAAACTCCAAGTACCTGAACCCTCGCGACGAACAGAACGAGCCCCTGCCCGTGGAGCTCGGCACCGACCTCGTCTCCGGATGCATCTGCCGCGCCAACGCCGTCGCCGACGTGGTCGTCTGCTTCGGGAACTACGAGTGCAAGAGGTTTCCCAAGGTGAGGGCAGAACAACTTGCTGCCACCAGCTTACACATTCCCACTCCCCCCGCTTTGGTGGGAACCTAGCGGAAACTTTAAGGATACATGCTACTTTTGTTGGTACTGGTTCTTATAGTTTAGTAAAAACACTTATTGGTCGAAAACAATGAAACGAAGATTGATTTGGAAATGTTTTTATTAAACGACAAAAGTAAGATCCTGTATTCAGAGCACAGTAAAATTTTTATGACGGATTTTTCTGCTTTCCAACAATTCTATCAAAGCTTTTATCTAAAAGACACATTGTTATCACTATTCAAATATTATGCGCACACGCAGCTCGCTACGTAATTATAAATATGCTTTACCCACCTAGAGATGTTGGATTATATTTATCTGAGGAATTACGCACGATAACACAACAACTGAGTTCCATAAAGATAAATTACGCGACCAAGGAAATTTAAAGACGATCTTGTTTGTTTTTCAGGTCTCATTCAAAAGTGAGAAGCTCAAAGTAAGGACGACGGTTATCAAGAAGATAGTGAAAGGCGATCTCGATGGGTACGGCTATTTAAAAATACTGGAGATCGAAGCCAACCATAAACTGAGAATTGTGGAGCCAGGAGTATTCAGAAACATGATAAATCTAGAACAACTTTCCATCTCTTACAACACACTCCTATTTGAAATACACAAAAACACATTCAAAGGCCTGGTTAACCTTCGCAATCTGACGCTGGTTAACAATGGATTCACCAGCATTAACAAACTAACTCCTGCATTCGAACCGACGACACTCCCCGCTCTGACTAGCCTCGACCTCTCAGAAAATGTCTTTGAATCTATTTTAGAGGAAACTTTTCAGCCAATGGCAGGAACCAAGTTAGAATTTTTAGAACTCGATCTTTGTCGATTGGATACAGTGCATAAAAATAGCTTTAATGTACTTAGTAACTTACGGGCGATGAACATTGCAGATAATGATTTGAATACAGCGGTGATTGAAGACTTTTTAACATCAATGATAGAGTCGGGAATAAAATTAATCCATTTCGACCTGTCAGGAATGGGCTTCAGGAAGCAGCCACCAAGAAAACTGATGGAAATCATCGGCAATTCGACAATCAACACCTTGATTCTAGCTCGAAACCAGTTTGAAATTATAGAAGACGATGCGTTTCCAGTAATGAAAAATGTTAAACTCATAGATTTAAGAAAAGTACTGGCAATAATGGTAGAGTCCAATGTTTTTAATCCCACAACCTTTCCAAAGCTAAAGATGCTTTTATTGAGTGGTAATAATCTGCCCGGTCTTCACAAGACTCCGCTTTCGAGTCAGCTGCAGATCCTTGATCTCTCCGACAACAAAGGAAGCGCTCTGAACCCCATGTCTTACGAAATTGACCGCGATACATTCATTGAAAGCAAGGAGCTGATAATATTAAACCTGGCCTATAATAGAATAAGATCAATATTCAATTACACATTCAGAGGCCTAGAAAATCTGCAACTTCTCAATTTGGAAAATGGGACGTTGTTTTACATCGGGGATGGGAGTTTCAAAGATCTTAAAAACCTAATTATACTCAACCTAGGAAACAATCCCTTAGAAGCCAATCAAAACCTTACAAGTGCAAAATTCGAAGGGCTTAATCATCTAAAACAGTTTATTTTAGAAAATTGTGGTATCAAACGCTTTAACGATGATGACAACATTTTTGAAATGACGCCAAACGTGACACATCTAATCCTCAGAAACAATTTGCTATCGTATATTTCCCCAGACACACTCAAGCCTCTGAAATTCCTACAAGTTCTAGATCTGAGTGACAATCTCCTGATATCGTGGTGGAAACCTCTATTCCTATCGTCAGGGGTAAAGCCCACGACCATATACCTGACGAATAACAAAATATCTCAGTTCTCCTTGATCATGGTCCAAGACATCAACTATTTATTAGAAAACCGCAGCAACAATGCGATCCAGATTGACCTGATGGACAACACACTGGCTTGCGACTGCAGCTCGATGTACAAAGCCTTCCGATGGCTGCAAGTCAACGGGACAGAGAACCTGAAGCACTTCTTCTATACCTCCAAGTTCAGATGTAGATCTCCAGATGTATGGGAGGACCGAAGTGTGGCTGAATACTTCTGGTCGATAAAACCCTTGCATTGTTTAATGTATGAGAAGATATCGAACGTTATGCTGCTTGTATGGACAGCTCCTTCCCTGGTAACAGTTGCCTTGATCCTAACAGTAGCTTACATGATTTATAAATACAGGATGTACATCAGATATTGGATGTTTCTGGCGAAGATTGCTTTGGGGAAGAATGTGAAGAAGAACTCCTCTCAAAAAGCTTTAGACGTGAAGCGATACAAATACGATGCGTTCGTTTCATATTGTTGCGAAGATAGGGATTTTGTAAATAATTTGGCATCGGAGCTGGAGAACAAGCCACCTAATTTGAAGCTGTGCATGTATGAACGTGACTTTGAGATAGGGGCTTTTATATCTGAGGCTGTAAGAAGTAGTATCAACGAGAGCAAATACGTAGTTCTAATAATAAGCAATAATTTTGCTAAATCTCAATGGTGTCGCTGGGAGACACAGTTAGCAGAATACCATAGGATATTTTTAGAAGACGGGACGTCATATGATCCCTTAGTACTAATTAGAATAGGTGAGGTACAGAGTAAGTATTTAACGAATACGTTAAAGTTTCTTTTGAAGACGAAAATCTACCACACTTGGGATGAGAAACGTCAAGAAGAGTTCTGGCGGAAACTGAGGAATGTTTTGTCTAAATAAAATGTATAACCCGTTGAGTGGTTTCTCTTTGCCTGGTAACGGACGCGCATAGACGTGATTGGTGTCCCAAAAACGCCGACTACAATGTAAATAAATGCATTGGATCCAATGAGTCAATTTGTTTCGACTGGTAGTGTTGGTCAGTATTTGTGGCTTAGTTTTCAAATAGCTTTCTGCATATTTTTCAAGTTAAACCTAAATAACGAGTGCGAATTTTCGCACTCGGGTAATTCATATCAGTACTAGTTGGAAGACAGATACGTCTCCACGGGATAGAGGTGCGTTCAGCTAGACAGTGAATTCACACCCTTTACTTCGGCACACCTACTAGGACAGTTTCGAGTTTCGACCTAACTATCAAGGGCGTCGCCAGGGGGGGGCAGAGGGGGCTGCCCCCCCCCCTAGAGCTAAAAAAAATGTACCTAACCAACTGCAAAACAACGAAAGTCCTGCTATTGTCTTGCTTTGCCGATAAATCCCGCATAAATTCACTATCACTAGGAGTAAGTAGTGACAGTTAGTACCTACAAATAACTTCTCTTCAAAATTTTTAGCATACGCCCGAATAAGTCTCTAAAAAAAATCGCGGCTCGCTCCGCTCGCCGTTTATTGTATAGACTTCAGTTTCGACTATTTCCAGCGGCCGCACACTACAAAATATCGGCGCTCATTGCAGTCTGTTATATTTTTTTTTGCACTAGGTACCTAATGACCCGAATACAATAGTTGTCGTGCTGGCTCATTCACTTGCAGTGTTGAATGCCAGTTATAGATCATATTGTTTCCAGACCAGGCAAATAGGAAAATTTTAAACAGTTCGCTTTGAAAATTACTTGGCTATAGTTAGCGTACATAATCATCAGCCCATGTTATCATAAGTTCCCCCCCCCCTGCCGATTAGTATTTTTTTCTGGCTACGGCTTGCCCCCCCCTGGGCCGTGGGCTGGCGACGCCCTTGCTAACTATTATATAGTTTCAGCGTAAGATTTTTTTATGCCTGCCTTAATTATCTACATCTACACGGTACTGATGCAGTAAACGTACCGTTTAGCAGATGGTATAATAGCCTACACAGAAGTAAGGGTGGACGCAGACAAACCATTGATAGTCTCGGCTATTTTCTACTTTATAACATTTTTTATTGCCATGGCTATCAATATCATTTTAAAGCCATTCGTTTTAATCGTGCAGGAGCAGGTATGATAGTAGACCGTAGAGTGGCTGGTAAGTGGTCGGCAGCGTAAGTAGTCTGTTCACCCACCACACCACAGACCACTGTAAGTAGCCAGTTTACTCCACGCTAAGTCTATATCTCGTTATTATTACTGATGCCTCACCTGTCCTACTTTCTACACACTTGAATACATTCAAATTTAATTTCTTCGAACATTTTTAAAAGCCGTCTTGATTTGCACTAAAATTGTAAATTAGAAGCTGTTTCTTCAAAGTAGTAATTGATCGTCATAAATCGTATTTCGACGCATTGGGTGAGTCAGTAGTTCTGAAATGTTGCGGCTCGCTTCTTTCGGCGTAATCTCACCAAGGTAGTAAAATACCACCCTTAATCCCTACGGGGCTGAAGAGATAAAGGTATTTGCAAAATCAATAAGTGATTCCTTTTCCTCATCGCCCAGGTCGTCGTCGACACGAAAGTTGAGAAACTTAAACATTGGAAATCGAAAGTGCATTAAAGTTAATATTTATCTGAAGGCGTTTCACCGCTTTCTATGCAGGCTCGCGCTTTTTGGCTGGATCCAGATCTTGTATCGTTACTTAGTATATTCCCTGATCGGAGGCCAGGACTTTTAATTGCAAAAGTGAAATGGTAGCTAAGTGAACATTCAATTAATCTTGGAAATATGGACACAATTTAAACACATCTCATAGCTTAAAGACGAATCTCATCGACAATATTTGAAGAAACAGACATGGGGTGCCGACTTTATAACCCTCCTCTGTGTTAAGTCGGGTAAAAACTAAGCTAGTGAAAGTGTGACAAAACAATCTTAAGTTGCAACAAATAGATTTATTGCATCTTCAATCTGTCTAAGTATGATAACTTATAAGAAAGTAAAAAAAAAGTACTAATCACATGACCCAGGCTTTTTAGCTGAAAGCTAATCATTTTATATTTCTGTTTGATTTGCACAAACTAATGTTTAGCGCTGTTACAAGTGTGTAAGTAAGTAATAAGTTAAAACATGCTAGGAGGTAATGTCCAACCATTTTACAGTTGGCTGATAAACTAAACACACGGGACGGTTGCGGATAAGCTGAGGCTAATTGATCTTATGTTTGCAAACTTCTTTGTGTAAACAAACTACGAGGAAACAAATATCTTATTTGAAAGTGTGAAGAAGGCAGAAGAAACTGTATGTAGGACACATTATAACAACGATAAGTCAAATCAATTTTGGCACAGCACTTCCTTTAAATATTTAATCAAAAACCGTTTAATAAGAAAAATATCATGAAAACATAATAAAATACAGATCTCTTCCATAAATCGTTTTAGGAAAAGCAGTAAAAGATATTTAAATCGAGTATAATGGCGTACACACAAACGCACTGCGCGAAGTGGTTCTGCTCTAGTTGTTGCATTACTGTAGATACGCGTTACTTTAACTTTCAAGAGCCCTTAACGAAGCAAACATGGCCATGGCCACCCATCTCTAATCCCATTCAAACCCCATGACACACATTAAAAGCAGGCAATTAGCTTAATTAGCGAGCCTTTCGATTTTAAAGTGGCAGGTTCATTTGCACCGGGCGCCATTGTTTTGGCGCGGGAGAAAACACCTTCTTCATTCAAGATATCGCTGCGGATAACGGTGCGGACGCACGCGGACTGCCCCTCTCTCTCTCGCCCGCCAGGAAACCTCCTCGGCAGACAGAGACGGTCGCAGACGACGGCCAGCAAGCGATTACTCGACTGACCTACTCAACAGCACACACTCTTTCTCGGCAGCGAGCGGAACCTAATTTTTGTATCGTGTGAATTCGCAATATCGTGTATCGCAGGCGTGTAATCACTGGAATTATAATGATTGATGCCTCGTCGCTAAATTCTTCGGAGCAACGTGCCCGGAACAATTTAAAAGTTTATTTTTAAATCGCAATGCTGCAAATTGGGCATGACAAATCGCTGTGATTAGCTGAGCAGTCTTTAACAAGAAGTTTGACAAATTGGATTCTCACAATTTAATCGATGCATGAATTTGAGTATGTTGTTAATCTACTCGTATCTACCGATACACGACTTTACCGCAATCTATTCATCAGCTCTATCGGTATCGGACATTCGACGTGAGTTCATCATATAAAAATGCTTCATCCATCACACAATGCAGACACAAGCACAAAGGAGATTAGGTTCTTTAAAACAGTTTGTCAGACGAGGTTCCGTGAGAAGTTCCTCGCCTTTATTGCACTTTCACAGCTGACAAGCGAACCCTACAACTCCGATACCTGTCACAGGCTGATCCAAATAACTCACGCCTTATCTCAGCGCAGCGGTAACTTTTCCTTCTGCGTTATTTACAAAAAGTGCAACAGATCTTGCATTTCCCAGTCCTTGGCATTGGAGAGGCGCCGCGGCGGCAGTGCGCAGACAGCCGCCGCAGCGACCGGTCGTGCTAGCCATGCTGAAGACGTGCTCAGTGAAAGTTCGCCAGTGATGCTCGGCCTCACCTTTCTGTTTGTGGTGAGTGCTAATTGCGAAGGAAGTGTCTATGGGTGTTCTTCGCCCGGATTTTAAGTGCTTTTACATATAAGTCTAGTGTTTATCGAGGTAGAGGCGAGCGGCATTAGAAGTTTATTTAATAGGTTTATAGAAAAAGCGTGAAGAATATGCTTGTAAGCCATGAAGCTGAAAAAATTGTGTCGATTAACTTGGTCCTCATAGTTTATTAGGTACATTAGGTAACTCATCAACAGGTGAGATTCTGGTCTCGAATGCTGATGGGCGTGTTAGGCTTGTTTGTTTAACTCAGCTCCGATAATCTCATCGATTTTATTATCGGTTTTGAATTTAAGATCGTCTAACAAACTGTCTTCAGCTTGAAATGCTTCTGGAACTCCCAGAAGGTTGTTGTTTTGATAATTAGTAAGTGTCGAATCTAATGACTTCAATTTCACCAGCAAACCTTCTCATTACGACTGAAATTAAGTTTTACTGGTTTCAAGTAGTTATTTATTTATTTTGGAACTAATACGTAGTAGAAATAATTAAAAACTTATAATAAAAAAGTTTTAAAAATTAATTATACAAAACAAAGGAAAATTATTGGAGAGGTACAAACTTAGTACACGTTTATTTAAATTAAACAAATACCTGTGTACCAGACTATCAACAAATAAGCCAGTTTCAGGGATACCTTTTACGAGAGTTGAGGCATATTTTCAAACTGAGACTGACCTTTGTACTTATAGAGTTAATTCTTATAAGCTTGACAAAGGCATTATGAAGATTAAATCAAAAATAACAGCAACTTGAGTAATGATAAGGAAGCTACAGGCGTTTTAATTAATATAACAGCAAAGTTTGCTATTCTCTCATAAAAATTGAACTGTGGTCCATTGTTAGAATAGAGGTCAGTGAACCTCTCCGATCACCTATTGTCAAATGACAAGTTATGACAGGTGTAATGAGGGGGGCTATTAGGAGAACAACTAATACTAACTCTACTACTTAACTACCTCGGATGCCACTTGGTATGGTGACATCCGAAGTAGTTAATAAGTGAAGTGTATAGTGATTGCCACGAAAGCTTTTTACGTCCCAAAAAATGGAAAACAAGAAGAACTGTTTTTTGTTCGAGGGCTTCATAATATCCACTCACCTGAATTATTTCTGCCTACAGATAGACTTTTCAAAAATAAAGATACCACTAGTGGGTCTTTAATCATAAAATGACCATAGATAGGAAAGACAAATCAAACCTTCCAAATATTCTAAATAGAGAAGATTGTTTTGAAAATCAACGCCGATAAATACCCAAATTGAACATTTGAAGTTATTACGAATTCGAATTCCATGTTTTGCCGTACACATGCCTTCGGGATAAAATTATATGTACCTATACGAGACTACCCCGGGATCGTTTTCTATATAAAACCAAAAGATTAATCCAAATCGATCCACCAATAACGGAGCAATTGGCACACATACATAAAACGTACATAGAACCTATTCCATTTGAGTTATCTATACTAATATTATAAAGAGGAAAGATTTGATTGTTTGTATGTTTGTTTGTTTGTTTGTTTGTTTGTTTGTTTGTTTGTTTGTTTGTTTGTTTGTTTGTTTGAATTGAATAGGCTCCGAAACTACTGGACCGAGTTAAAAAATTCTTTCACCATTAGAATCCATAATTTTCCGTGATGAACATAGGCTATATAATATTTTCAAAAAAGTTAGGGATCCGCATGAAAAATTCAATAATTGAACCGTGGGCTGTATATTCAACCTATTTTTCTATTATGGCGCGTCAGAATAGAAAAAGAGGTTGTATAGCGCACGGTGCTTGCTTTTTCTCTACGGCCAGTGTCAGTTTTGGAATGTTGAGTCAATGTCAAAAACCCCAATGCTATGCTGTTAAAAAAAGTAAAGATCCGTATGAAAACTGTGAAACCCATCGTTTTAGTGTGTATAATTTATGAAATTTTTGTTTAATACCCGTGCGAAGCCGGGGCGGGCCGCTAGTATTATAATACTTACGTTCATGATGTCTTTATTCAACACGTTATACAAGCTATGGTTTAGTTTAGTCTCTAGAAACTATCCAGACTTACAACAAAGAGAGTGCGAGTCTCGCGAACAGACTCCGTAATCTAGTTCAGGACCAGCGGTAACGCAACACCGCGCGGCCGCGTGGGAAGCGTGTCGCGGTCACTTCACCTATATTCCACGGCGGCGGGGCGTAGGCTGCTGACCGTACTGTCAGCTGTAAGTACTCTTCGAAAAGAGATAATAAAAAAAAAACACCGTGCTCCCTGGCGTTGGTAGATCTTTTCGAAGTTAAACAGGATGTCTAAAAACTGCCTCATCAAATGAGTATTTATCAGTAAAGACTATTAGTGTTGTATATTGTTCTATGACCATTATTTTGTTGGGATTGATTCAAATCACAGACGAATAACCGTTGTCAAATGTTTCTAACAAAACTGCTAAACATAATCTGACACGACATGAGTCATCTAAGTATAAAAAATTCTGAGTGATTCCAGATTCCATTTACAAAATTAAAGTATTCATAAGTTGCGTCTTCTTTTGTTTCTGGAGAAAGTTCAAACATCAAAAGATAAACATCGGCGACTTGTCTGAACTTGACATTGAACCGCACAAGGGCAGATTTCATGACATAATCACCTGAGAACACAGACATAACTAAAGCCAAGCTCACATTATTTGCATCACAGAGCCAGTGCCTCGGCGAAAGTTCGCCCGATTTCTCCTCCATAACGTCGTAGGTAATAACCTCCTTACGATGCTTGCTCGATACGATTTGTTATGATTACTTATACCTGCTTAGACAACTACTTTTTGCCCCGCGGCTTCGACACGCTTTTTCTATACCCCATGGCAGGAACTGATTTATTAGATAAATAGTAGCATGTCATAGTGTCTGCCGTGTGGTGCTGGCATAGAACTTCACCACCCTAACTCTTCCCGTGGGTGTCGTAAGAGGCGACTAAGGGAAACATACCGTGGGATAGCACCCTCTCTCTCTCGTGTCTTTTTTTACGTTAAATAAAAAAAGTAGATACAAAAACATATTTGTGAAAACCGTTAACATATTGTGCAAAAGTCTTGTGCAGAAGCCAGAACATACTTCTTATTATAAAATCGAAAGCTGACTCGATCTGACTGTAACCTTTGACAACAGATGCTGAATTGTGATCCACAATAGAATTTGGCTGTAAAGGTAAACAATAAACAATATCCCGGCGAAAGGATAGGCTATTAAAATCAGTTTGAAACCGCGGACAGAAGCCAGTATATGTATGTACCTATAAATTATACGTTTCCTTTGGCTTCCTTTCGATTTGGCGTTAGATTAGATCACATTTATATGACTGGCTAGTTTTCACCTCCACACCTTGCATCACCCGTTGGGTGTCCATCCTTACAGCAATCATAATCGGGTGCTTGTCAGGTGCTCATGACGTGACGTCACGTCCAAACACCATCGGTCACTTTCACTCGCGTGTCTGTCCGTCTGTTCTCCAACTAATCTGATAGGTGTGTAACGCTGTTGTTGTGTTCAACGTTCGTCAGGTGTTTTGTTGTTACTTTCGTTTTTGATAATTTAATAGATACATTATAGAATATGAATAACGTTTTCTAATTTCTAAGTAGAATACTATGTGGAAAAATTGCTAATTAATTTAATTGTAAGGTAGTAATTGTATTACGAAATATCAGTTATCTAGTAACAATACACAAGCTCTGCTAACCTACTTTGTGTGGATTGTACTGTAATTTTTATTTAATTTATCACTTATCTTGCGCATGACAACTGTGACATACCTACTTGCCTGGCTCAAAGAACCTTCTTAGATTCCTGCTATGAGGAATCGCCCAAACTATGGAAAAACTCCCCGGGCATTAGTCACTCAAAATTGCTGATAAAAGCCGATAAACGGCTTTCCAACCGAATCCTTGCACTAAGCTAAGCGGAAGAAATCTTCGCATTGTGACAAGAGTCGCTCATGTTGCGACAAACAATCCTGTAGATTCTGCGAGGAGGCAGAGGAAACGCCTCTCCATCTACTTGGAAAGGCACTAATGGAAAATCCTAGCACTTATCTGTACCTATATGCATTCGTTAGCCTAGACGAGCTAATCCTACAAGGGTAAATTGGTGGCGAATTATAAATGCCGCATTCATAAAGTGGCGATCACAATAGGCTTACCATGTTATAAAAGCCACACGAAGCCAATAAATTTAGCGACACTTAAAGGGGTAATCGTTAACTCGATTTCTATCCATTCCGGCCATTTTGATGTATCGATAGGATTCGTAACACCAGTCTAAAGTTCCCTTGCTCATGCTTCTCATACATAAAACAAAATACATTTGGTCATTCCGGTCATAATTAAAACAAAAACTGATTGTTTTTTCCTCTCGTCAGTTGTCACTGGTTATGTGGAGCAGGAAAACTGTTTGTGTTGGCTCGCTGCCAGAGTCACATGGGACAAAGTAATTCTTTGAAGCTCAGTTCACCGGTTTTCTTGAAAACTAAGCACAGTTAATGGAACTAAGTAAAAGGTGTTTCTTATTAATTTGTATATATTATATTGTACAATGTACGTTTAGCTATGTAAAATGTACATAGCTAAAAAGGTCTCGTAAAGTAAGAAAAGGATATTAATTATTAAAGTAATTGTAATATGTCGTTACAATGACTCAATCTAAACAATTCACACAGCTCGACCCAGATAAAGTGAACAGCCATAGGCGTGTAGTTCAGCCCACCGCTGGACACCTCTCCCCCAAACATTTCAACGGTACCTGCGTGCCCACACGTCGCCTTTTGAGCAAGATCGCATCATAAACATCTGTTTTTTGGGTTAGGCAAAGAGGCGACTTCGTTTGCAAAAGGTTTAGTCAAAATCCCTGACTTTTCCCATTTCAAGCATCTTAAGTCTAAATGAACCTTGCTTGCTGCTTCTGGGTACCCAATACCGCGTTAGTACGAAAATGGTTTCATGTAGTTTTCGTGTTTATGAAAATATTAACTGGACCGCGAACTAACCAAGTGTTATTTGTTTTACTAGCCCATTACACAAAACATAAGCGTGCTAAGCAGAAAAGAGGATAATAATGCAAGAATACGTGTAAAGAACACGATTCACAATTAAAATGGTAATTATTATAATTATTGAGCAAAATTGCTCCCCTCAGGTTCCAAGAACCTTTCGGCTTAGTACATATGCTACGTGGAACCCTGTATCAGCAGTTACTTATGGCAGGGTACAAGCCCTTATTAGCGACGCCGCCTCATCATGCCCCCATGATTGATGGTGATTGATGATCACTAAACTATCCCATTACAAATGCAAATTTATTCCACTAAATTGACCGAGCCTTCGTTTAGTAGTCATTTGTGGATATAATAACGATTTCATTACTCACTATGTTTTAGTAGATGCCGCTACTAAATAAATATATTTCGAGAATTTATTCCGTTCAAAGTCAGATTCGTAGATTTTAACAGTCTGTGTTATGTTTAAGTGTTAAGTTTTGCGGGTTGATCGTTGAACGATGCGATCGCGAGTTCGATTCTCACCTCGGGACAAAGGTTTTTGTTTTCTATGTATGCATGAAAAATATCTATATAATACTAATTAATGTATTACAAAAAATATTTTCAGCTATCTGGGACTAGACAGTAGCACTATTATTATGTATTTGCACCCAGTAGTGTACTTTAGTTAGGCAGGGTTATTCCCGCTCGACAGTAGCTTACTTTATTTTCTGTTTGTTTGCTGTCTATGTTTGTGAACCAAATAAAATAATTATCTATATATCTAGTGGCAGGCAGTGCATACAGCTTGCGCAAGCCTGCGCACGCGCCGTCAGGAGTAGAAAGTAGAAAGTGAAACCGCGAGGACCTCGCCCACGCCTTTGAGAGGGGCTGCTCGACTTGCACGGAAATTGCTGTTCTAATTACTTCAAATTAAGGCTACAATTCACTGAAGATAAAAATACCTATCAGCTGATGATATAGATCAGCTAAATTGTTTCATATTTATTTTGACTTATGCTGCTTTTGAGTTCAGTGCCTTGTTATCTTGTAGAGAATAAGGGACTAAAATCATTTTCATATAAAATATTATTAACGTAGTTAGCTATCTCTGTGTTATAAAGTAGTGGGTGCCTTCGTATGAGCGCTAATAATAACTGAATTAAAGCAAGAATATTCTGTATGGCCAATGATAGATAGATAGATAGATAATACATTTATTTGACAACTGGAAGATCTTACTATTTCTAGTAGGCAAGGAAGCGCATTGAAATCTTTTGTTCTTAAAGCTCAATGGAGCTGAAAGTGGGTAATTGAAAAATAAGTAAGTATATAAAAGACATTGATCGATTCGTTAATCGGAGAGTAGACAGGTGTCGTCGCTTCGTCTCGATTCTCAATCTAGTCGACCTACATCACAACGAAACGCAACATTTTAACTCATTATTATGCATTATGTACATTAATAATACTAAATGAGTAATAGTCTAGTATTCAGTTGAGCTACCTATAGTTTGTTTTCAACAGTTAGTTCAATTGTTTCAATTATGAATCATCATCATCATCATCATCACCAGCCTATAATAGCCTAGATGGCATCATTATTTGGGGGTTATTGCCCATAATCCAATTCATAAATCAATTGTGAATACTAGCTCTTATTTAGTTAGATACTAATACTATGCAGCATACTAATAATAAATACTTAGCTCCATATTAAAACTAAGGTATAAAAACAAAATCTACAAAATCTTTTTATATTTCACATAAGAATCAGTAACGAAGTACAATTTGCAACCTTCTTACAAAAGATCTCAACGCGCACCAACGCCTACGTAAGTGCTACGAGTTTTGGTAGGTTTTTAATGAATACAGATTCTGTATTCTGCTTCTTCCCATGCTTTGTGAAAATTAAATGATCCATGTTAAACGTCCAATATCTTTGAGGCACTACCGCGACTCACGAAGTTGCTCGAACTCTACCCGCATCTCTTTCTAAACCATAACAAATAACTTAGTTAGACTTTATAAAAGCTTAGGGAATGTATCACCAACTATCCAGTGGATTTAAAAAAAAATCTTTGGTTACCGTAAAATAAGCATCAATAAATAAATAAATAATGCTGGACAATCCACACAGCATCACCTAGCCCCAAGCCCAGCAGAGCTTTTGTTATGGCTACTTGATGACTGAGATACATAATACAATATGTTACATACATAGATATTTTTTACTATACTTAAAAAAACTACTAGAACATCCTGAACAAATAACTGCAGATTGCAAAAATATTTGTCCTGAAGCGGGAATCGAATTGCAAACTCCTGAGTCGCAGGCGGACCTCCGCCCAACGCGGCAAACATTAAAAGGGATACATTCGTCGAGGGTCCACTTGAAATCGACAGGCAGGATAACACATTTATATGCTACAAACCTAGTAGTTATGAGACCCATGCATGAAAGTGCTCGGCTAACTCCAACCAGACTTAAATCTCGATACTAAGTAGTTCATAAGGCCAACAGGAAAATCTAGATAGGTACCTAACCTAATATACATAAAACTATCTCCTCATGACAAGTTAACGTGTTGTTTCCCGCAAGTAGGTGGCATGGAGCCCGCCGGGCTGGGGGCTCGACCACGCGTCCTCGTGTGCGCGCTCGCAGCGCTCCGACCGCGCGCGCGCATTGCACGACGCGCCATGCGACCTCACGCGCAACTCTTACTGCAACACCCCGGGGACGCACTACCCCTGGCATGCGATCCGGAGATTTGTCAAGGAGAATCAGGTAATACGGCTCTGACACCTTCTTTATAACTTCTTTCATCGAATATCTGTAAATTTATGTAATTACTTTGTCTCGTTCTAATTCCGCCGTGTGGTGCCGGCATAGAATTTCACCACCCCGACTCTTCCCGTGGGTGTCGTAAGAGGCAACTAAGGGAAACACAGCGGGGGGCGGGCAGCAGCACCTTCTGCAGAACAACTACACCGAACTGCGATCCCCAACCCGCATGTCCAGCGTGGGGATTATGGGCAACAACCCCCAAATAATGATGCCATATCTACGGCGCTCATTAGGGGAGGCCTATATCCAGCAGTGGACTATTATAGGCTGGTGATGATGATGTTCTAATTAATAATTAAATTTAACGGGTTTGATTTTTTTTTCTCCAAACTCACCTCAATATTACACCAAACTTAACTCATTATTATGCCAATAACTACTTATAGTAGTCTTAGATATATATACTATATACTATAGTTAGTCTTTACACCTTAGGTGCTAAACAATGTCGGCTCCGTTATAGACAAACCTTAATCATTAAATTCTCAAATTTCAGGGTCTGATGAAGCGGATGTACGGCAACGAGAGACACATATCGGTGCTCAAGGCTGAACTGGACAACTATATCGAACAAGATGAAGAGGACCTGGTAAAAGCTACCCTCATGTATAGCAAGACTACTCGCGGACGCGCCATTAAGGACCGACCTCACTTTAGACCTATCCAGAACGATAGAAACAAGAAAAACGACACTCTCACTGTCAAACCTCTAGAAAACCAGGACACTAAAACCAACGAAACTAGAGCCAATATAACTGAATCAACTAAAATAGAAATCAGCAATGAAACCGTCAACGAAGATAAAGGAATCACTTACAAAACTAAATTAGAAAGTATAGCTAACATTGAGATCAACCACCTCGACCCTGAAGTTATAACACTGGACGCTGTTATCAAACAAAGCATAGAGACTAACAGTATTTATCCTAAATCCAGCGATAGCAAAATAGAAGCTTTAGACACAAAAAACAATACAGACAAGAATTCGACATCAACTGAAAACTCTAAAGTTTCTAACAACACAACTGCTGATGCTTTAGAGGAGTCTACAACGGAGGCAAAAGAAGCGTCAAAGAATAGTGATTTCTCTACCCTTCCACCGACTCTACTCTTCTCTGAGAAGATAAAAGTGGATAGGGTGGATACGAAGATAAATGAAAAGAAGGAAGAGTTTTATCAGAAGCCGAATCATCAGCATCAGGAATCGCAGAGGCCTTCGATGATCAAACTGGGTGGAGCGTAAGTAATCTCCAAAATTATGATGATTTGTGTATAGTAATTATGCTGAGGTTAAGAAAATATTAGTTTTACTTAGCGTATTCAGATCTTAGCTGAAAAGCAATTAAATCAAAAATAATAATCTTAAAGATAACCCTAATTATTATAATTTATGATAACTGTTATTACAATAAGCAATACATACCATATAAAATAAAATAAATGTGCACCATAAATTCATTAAATCGCAAGCTAGCAAATGACCATGAAATAATAATCATCATCATCACCAGCCTATAATAGTCCACTGCTGGACATAGGCCTCCCCTAATGAGGAATAATACATTACCAATAAACATTGATAATACTGTAAAATTGGTAAATAACTTCTTACTTCGAAAATCCCCAAATAAAATTATTAGATTTTCTTGCTATTGATGAGTGATGTGATTAACTTTGTTTTCCTGACCGTGCAATCATACTATAGGTACCTATCCTCAGTCTCAGCTTTTCACCTCTTCCACTAGTGGTCAAAAAATGAAGTGGAGAAATCAATAACAAATTATTTCTTTATTGATAATAATTTACCTATCCGCATGAAATTTTATTTTGTAAGCCTAAAGAAATAAAGATCAATATATTATCTATTTTTAATTTGAATTTAGAACCAAATTTGTCTTTCTGTTCCAGCAACGCGTGTGAATCCCGCGAGATAATCGATGCCCCATTCTGGGCGAACAGCACCCGGGGGGAAGTCCTCGTGCTGCTCAACATGTGGCCCTACGAGCAGTTCATACACCAGGAGATGTGTGTGCACGAGCGGAAGCAGATGTACTGCAGGGAAGGATGCAGGTGGGGATTAGGAAATTCACACAATATCTAGAGGAAAATCAAAGCTACGGGATTCTTTTTATAAATAAACAATGCTGGACGATCTATCAATCCACTAATCCCAAGCTAAGCAGGGTTGTTATTGGACTAGATGAATGATATACTTAAACAATATAGTACATAAATAGTAAAATTTTACCTATAAATGACAAGATCATCCGGGACGAAATCTGCGGAGCGTACAAACATTTGTCCAGACGCAGGGATTGAATCCGCAACCTCCTGCGGCACAGGCCTGGCTTCGCAAATGGATAGAATCTTGAGAAGACATATTGTAAATCATGAAATCACTGCCTCGGAGTAAATATCAAAATTAAAAATGCACCAAATTAAAAATGCAGACACCTGAGGTAGGTATTATAAATTGATATGGGTTATAGGCTCCATACCTTTGTAAGGAAATCTAGATACCACGATAAGAAATTGCAAGTGTCTTGCCCACTTCACATCATCAGCCTATAATAGTCCACTGCTGGACATAGGCCTCTCCAAATGAGCGCCATAGAAGGCATTACCTATTCATCCTTTGGGTGTTATTGTCCATAATCTCCACGCTGATAATGAATAATGTCATCTATGGCGCTCATTAGGGGAAGCCTAGAGGTCCAAGAGTGGACTATTATAGGCTGATCACGATGATGACGTCCACAGATGCGAGCAGCAGTACCGGCTGCACCGGCTGCTGGCGTACGACCCGCGCAACGAGTGCCGCGGCATCTTCGCGGACTGGTTCCGCTTCCCCGCCTGCTGCACCTGCCGCTGCTACGACGTGCCCATAGAGTTCCGCGCCAGGTGGGTCCCTACTGACGTACCGCCCGATAGGTGGGTACCTACTGTCTGCTAGACAAATAATATACTACTGGGTTTGGTGCGAAACACTTTCCTGGTTCAAAGTTAGATACCTAGTTTATTGATTTAGAAAACAGTATAACACCATTAGGTACAGGTTTTTTTACCCCAAGGCGAAGGTGTACGTAGACAAATACAAAATCATAGGTACTAATCTAAATATTTAAAAGTTAAGAGTAACATAGTAAAAAGTATAGAGAAAGAATCTATTTTTAAGGTTGCAAATCGAATCATCTAGACTCGGAAATATGAGGAAGTTTGTTACACCTAGAAAAGCATGATTTGAAATATTTTAATGGATTAATCAAATCTATAGTAGCGTCGTAGCTTGTGCCACGTAGTTCTAGAGCAAAATAATATGGACCCTTCCATTTTATAGATTTTCGCAAAATTTCGCATATAGCTTTCCATAAGCAGTATGCGAAATTAAAATTCGATGAAATTAAACAGACTCAAGTATTATGATGAAAGCAGAATCTAGATTTTGATAAAACAAAAAAAAAATAGAAGCGCGTTGTAATCTTTTGTATGCAACTTGAGTCCGGCGTATCTTTCGTAACAGATACTAAGAAGTTTTACCATTAAATAATATGCACCTAAGGTATCCTGGCAGACAGAATGAGTGAACGAATACAATAAAACGAATAATCCCCTCACTAAAAAATCTACTTAAATCCTGAAGTTTGACTCAATTGAAGGCAATAAACAGCCTGCACGCAGTAGGTATAATGAAATATACATTACATATACCTAGCCACTTTTATAACTTTGTCTCTCTCTCCCAAAAATGTTGCGGCAACAGACCACTTTTTAAGGTTAAGCTCGCCTTTTTTAGAGTGCATTATTGAACTAAGATTGTTTTTCACTGTGTGCAGGTCTCCACGGATCCTGCGGCCGCAGTACGACGAGGACATCAAGCGAGTGCTGTACGAGGACGTGGCCAGAGACTGGTACACCAGCTCCGTGTTCGGAGATGAGGAGGAAGACGATTTGTATTGATTCAAGAGGTACCTCGAGGGCACAGCTTAGAACCTAGTTAGAACCTGGCTTAACAAAAAGGTAAATGTCTCCAGGTTATATTTAAGAAGTATGTTACTGAGTTATCTGCCGATAATGGAGACTTAGCATACTGTTAGTAAAACAGATTTTAGTTAAGCATCGATGTACCCATTTAAAGTTAGGTACAATACAAATAACCCACCTCTACCGAGACAATAGCGAAGTTATGAAAGTAAGGATTCATTTTATTTTATAGTAACCTAATAGGTACATACCTATTAGGTTACTATGTACCTACTTATTTTTAGTTTATATTTTGTTTTATAGTTTCTAGGGTTAGGTAAGTAATTTCTTGCTAATAAAAAGTTTGTAAATAGGAGTTTAACTTATTGTAAGGCTAGTGAAAAGATTTTATACTTTTTTTAACAAAGAAATAATCTAAGAAAATAAATGTTATTTATTGAGAGAGTTTAAATAAAATGTACCGATTACAACTATTGAAGAAATTTATTTATTATACTCTGAATGCCTTCCTACTTACCTACCTACCTTTCCTTTTGAGCATGACATAATTATGTATCTGGTTGGAAGTAAGTATGTAAGTAAGTAAGTAAGTATGTTGTCTGCAAAAATAGGATGTCTCTTAGCGATAAGGCCGCCCATCGTGCAACTCACACAGGGCATGGCACTTCCACATTACCTACACCAAAGTAGGTAACTAAAGTACACCAAAGCGCTCGAAATCATCGGGATAATCTCTAAAAAATTATTTTTTGTTATCAGGATTTTTCTTTAAACCTAATCTACGGAATACATTAAGAACACTACTTCTTAATGTGTTCCGTAGACTCAATTATCAAAGTACAATGCTTTTAAATAACTTTACACACACAGAATCTGAAACTTTCAACTCCATTAATTTAAATTTTGTACATAATTCACATGGGCGTAAGCCCGCCATGGGCTCGTGGCAAACTAACTATACGTAGTATCCCTATATAGTTTGTGGCTCGGGGCAAACTTAACCCACTGTCGTCGTACCCCGGTTAATATCATGCAAAAATTATAAAACCATAGAGTATTTTGAAAACAGTTGAAATATTTAGGTTTCCCTTCCCAGTCAGTGTGAAACAAGCGCCTTAACCTGCCGCGTTCCGTCACCGTCTCGTCGCTATGCCCGTAATTCGAGAAAGATATGGACAATGTAAGTTGCCGAAAATCGTAAACATGTAAATATGAATCTATGTTAGAACTAATTTTGATTCAATGTTAGGTACCTACCTACTTTTGAAGCATTTCAGAAAAAACGGCGCAAATAATTAGAATGTAGAAGGGACAAAAATAGGTAGGTACCTCTACTAACCCCTCGAGAATACATCTTGAAAATAGTCTCTATCGAAGTAGGTAGGTACATAGGTACCGCGTAGGTAGGTACTTTAAAAAATATAGGATGTTGCGATGTTGCTGTCTTCTATTTTTGAAGTCAGTTAATTTCTGAGGTTAATTTTTATGTGAGTTGACTTGTTTGTTCATTAGAAGTCTGTTAGATATCAAAGAGAATCTATCCACCACAGAACACTAATGCTATCCACTACGTTCTACTTTATAACTACGCTCTAAACTTGACTTCTTCGCTAAGGCAATATTGTGTCTGATTTGCCACTTTTCTGCCAGTGTCCAGTTCATGGACATAATCATTTGGGATTACAACTTAAACCAGATATAGAAATGAGAGATTTTAATGCAACCTCTAGAAAAGAGTCGCAGCGAAAAGCAAGCAGTGCCATAAAAAAAAGAAGTTCAAGTTGAACCTATAAAAAAAAGTGTGGTGGTAAGTATTACTTTAATCCATGGCGGTGGCCATGGAAATGGCGGCGCGGGGGGCGGGGCGCTGTGTTTAAAAAATAATTATGTAACTTTTTATTGGTGGCACTGTCAAAAATCTGTTAAAAAGAAAATTATTTCTAGGTTTATTTTATGACACTTATTTTCAGCAACTTGACTTTTAAGCATCATCATCATCAACATCACCAGCCTATAATAGTCCACTGCTGGACATAGGCCTCCCCTAATGAGCGCCATAGATGGCATCATTATTTGGGGGTTATTGCCCATAATCCCCACGCTGGGCATGCGGGTTGGGTATCGCAGTTAGGTGTAGTTGTTCTGCAGAAGGCGCTGCTGCCCGCCCCCCGCTGTGTTTCCCTTAGTCGCCTCTTACGACACCCACGGGAAGAGTTGGGGTGGTGAAATTCTTTGCCGACACCACACGGCTCAAACTCAGACTTTTAAGCAACACCATCTAAATTGATAGGTAACGATAAAAACTTTCAGCTATTTCACTTGTTTTTTTATTATACCTACTTCATACTAGGTTCCACAGGCTTCATCTGAAATGCCACAAATTAAATAAAAGCTATTTGATACAAATAATTAAATAGTAAATCTCACTTAATGCCATGAAAAAAATAGTTACGACAAAGTTTCTCTGTCTCAGGACATTTTTCTCGATATATTTTCTACATAGGCGTATGCTTAGAGAACCATATTATATATCAAAATCAAAATGCTTTATTTCGTTAAGACCTTAGAGGACTACTTGGACCCGTAATATAATTAGCACTAAAAGGCAGTAACTGATTGTAAGTTTGTGACGTGTCCAAGAGTCCTGTAGGTAAGGTCTAAAGGAAATAAAGCACTTTGATTTTGATTTTGATTTTAAGCCGTGTCAGGAAATTTTATAAATGTAACTGTTGAACCCTGTTATCGTTATAATAAATATATAAGTAGGTAAGTGCAAGTAAATAATTACGAAAAGAATGATAAATTTAACTTCTCCGTCACTTTTGCACAAACAGTGCAAAAACAGTGCACTGAACCATGCATTGTTACTTCACGTCTACATATATCGTTAGGAGGTGCCAAAGTCAAAATATAGCTTCATTTTACACAGAAAACAACAATATGGCATTTAAATCCGTCGATGACTCAGCACATTTAGTTAATAAGTAAGGAAAAACCTGGCACGTAGCGTAGAATGAAATAAAAAAACCATTTTTTTTTATCTCTATAACAGTGTGAATTTACTCTTTATAGTGTGAATGAGATGTTCTAAGCACATAATATTACTCTATGGTCAAACAAAAAAAAACAACCATAGGCACAGGCACAGCACAGCCATAAATAAAAGAAGAAGAAAATTAATTGCGCCGCGACTCGCGACGCGACGACGCGTTTTTTATTATTCATGCAAGATTTTAATAGAATTCTCAAGTCTTTTTAAATTTTTGAACTGTAAATTTACTTAGTTCTTAGCCAGTTCATTCAACTATAAGTTCAAATAATTTAGTTTGAAAATAATCATCCATCATGTCGGGACGGGGTAAAAAGGCGGCGGCGGCGCCTAAGAAAAAAGCAAATGGTTATAAAATGCCGGCACCAATTCCCCCGGGTGAGGTGATCCACGATACTTTGATGAAGAAGAAGTGGCGGATAGGCCCTTCCATCGGCGTTGGGGGCTTCGGGGAAATATACTCTGCGTG
The DNA here is from genome assembly GCA_963931895.1 of Eupithecia pulchellata. Taxonomy (NCBI): domain Eukaryota; kingdom Metazoa; phylum Arthropoda; class Insecta; order Lepidoptera; family Geometridae; genus Eupithecia; species Eupithecia pulchellata. The sequence continues at coordinate 11,192,651 of OZ007540.1, read as the reverse complement.
TGAACATGAAAACTCGCCAAAAAAGGGGTCTAGCTATCCGTTTGTTGTCAAGATTGTAAGTATTATCCTTGAAATATGTCCTGAACATATTATTTCAAACGTTAGGGACGACTCAAACTGCAACCGAAGGAGAACAACCAGTTTTTTTAAATATCTGTCAGCTGCTAAAGAAGTATTTATTTTCAGGAACCACATGAAAATGGACCTCTCTTTGTAGAAAAACATTTCTATATCAGAAATGCAAACAGAGATGATAGTAAGTCAAACATTTGTATAGTGTTGATGCTAAGAAGGGGGTTATGGGTTAATTTATTTACTACAGTTTGAGACAGAACTTTAGTTAAGAAAATATTAAAAACAGCTGTTTCAACTTGAATCTATGATTCTGAATCTTTCCAGTTACAAAATTCATGAAAGCCAAGAAGCTTTCAAGCCTGGGGATGCCTCTATACTTTGGCAATGGCTCACATGACTTCAAAGGGGAGAAGTACAGATACCTGGTACTGGAAAGGTATGGCAAAGATGTCTGGAGCCTCTTCAAGGAGGCCGGTCGCTCCTTCTCCACACCTGCAGTGTTTCAACTGGGATTGCAGATGGTAAGGCAGTTTGCACATTACATTCCTAATTCCGATGTCAGCGCAGATTACAATACCCTACTTAGAATTAGAGATTATGTTCTTTTGGATTACCTGTAGGCCTGAGACTCAGCAGTTGGTTTGAGACCTGTTGTCTGCAAATATGGGTATATATATTTTGTAGCACACCTCTATATCATTTAGTGACAAGTCTGAAGCAACTTGGTGGTATGGTTGTTAGTTTCATGCAACCTGAGTAGGTATTTCAAGTTTCAAAGTATGCCTCCAGGGGTCCTGAATGACCATGAAACTCTTGAAGATATAAGATCTCTTGTCTTGAAGGTCAATCTTTACATTGTTGTTAATCTAACTAGGTCATTGATACTTTCAGCTGGATATTCTAGAATACATCCACAGTCGAGGCTATGTCCACGCGGACATCAAAGGGGCCAACATCCTCATGGGCATGAAGAAAGGCACGGAGAATCAGGCCTACCTTGTAGACTTTGGTCTTGCTACAAGAGTCAATGAGAAAGAGTTCAAACCTGATCCAAAGTGTGCTCATAATGGAACTATAGAGTACACAAGTAGGGATGCCCATTTGGGAGGTTAGTTCTATAGCTATCTATATCTTTGGGCTTTGTTAATGTTGTCTCTTTTTTTTTTTAATGCATAGCATAGTTTACTTGACTCCATTAAAAATAAGTTGTCATGAGATTACTTGCAACAGATCACAAAACTACCCGCTCATACCTTCTGTGTGAATGCTACAATCCCTCTAGCTTGTGATCAACATTTTTTGCAGCTTCAGCCATTTTTTTTGTAATTAATTGAATAAAAGTCAAAACATGCACTGGCCTAAGGAGGTGATCTGCTCAATCAATCAATAAAACAAGATTGTTTAATATACTTTTGTTCTACCATATTGGCGTAGTGGAGAGAAAGGACCAAGAGCAACCATCCAAGATGCACAATGAATTTGCATTGCAATGCTTGTAGAATAAAATTCGAATACTAAAAGCATGTAGCCTACAAATAATAAATATTTGTATACAAAGTAAGACAGAAGCAGAAATGTGAGCTGTGCCTCTCTCCACTTCAATCTAGCGAGGTCACATCTCCGCGTCGCTGCGGTGGAGATACTCTAGCTGAAAAACGTTTCTTCTCGTCTCTGCTTTGACGGAGTCTGGACCTAACTACACCTTCCTGAGCCTTGGCTAAGGATGGCCAAATTGGTTTGGCCAGTAGGCCATGACTATGACTGCATTGAATCGTTTCGGGCGTCGTGTTATTCACACACACGTTAATATTAAATTCTATGGAAAAAAAACGAATATGAATAATTTTTGCATTCTTCTTGATAGCCTACAAGTTACAAATATTTGCCCAATAGGTGAAATAACCATAACTTTTTGCTCCAAACGGTGTTTACTGGTATTTCAGTGGCTACCATGCGGGGAGACCTTGAGATCCTGGGCTACAACATGCTGCAGTGGATAGTCGGAGAGCTGCCGTGGGAGAAGGCGCTCAAACAACCAAAGACAGTGCAGACTATGAAGGAAGACTTCCTGAAGAATGTCAGGAGCAGGATTACTAAGGACTACCCCAATGTACCAGGTTAGTGCAATGCACATTCTCCGTAGATAAATGAAGTTATGAACTTGAAAACTGAGAGCAGTTGGTCGACCTCTGGCGCATCGCCTACGACGTAAGAGATTTCAGTTTCCCAAATATTTGTACCATCTCACCAGTATAGGTAATAAAATACAAGTATATTTTTTTAATGTACTATTTTAATTATATCAGTTATCTCATGATCCTGTACCCTGACTATGACTATGACTTCTTCGATATGGCAATATGTGTCTGATTTGCCACTTTTCTGCCAGTGTCAAGTTCATGGAAATGTCTTTGTCATGGAATGGAGGCAAATTACCGCTCATATTATTATTTGTATATTGCCTCCATTCCTGTACCCTGTCTTGTGATGCCTAAAATAGTTTTCATTTGGCTATTGACATTGACATCTACAATAGTTGATGAAGGTGGCATCAGTACTTGCTGTATTACAAAAATAGCCCTGCTTAGCTTGGAGCCAGATATTGCTGTGTGAATTCGTCTGTTATTTATTTATTTGTTATTGCTCCATATTTTTTTCTTACAGTTAAAAAAATCTACGTTATTTTTTTTTATAGAATTTGCTTTGTTAAAACGTTTTACGTTTGTTTCAGAGGCCCTGATAAAGTTCTTTGAGTATGTTAATTCCATGAAGCCTAAAGACACGCCAGACTACGCCAAGTGCCAGTCACTGTTCCAGAACTACTTGAAGAGTGTGGGCAAGACCCGGGTCAGTAAAATAGAATTCACAGCCAATAAGAAGGCCACGACGAAACGCGACGCTGGCGAGGATGACTCCGGCGATGCGCCGAAAGTCCGGAGAGGGAGGAAACTCAAGGTTCCCGAACCTCTGAGCGCTGACGAGAATGAGGACCCAGACAATGCTGACGAAGTTGATGGAAACCAAAACGGCAACGCTCCTAAACCTACAAGAAGAGGGAGGAAACCCAAGGTAGTGGAAGAAAGCGACGACGACGAAGCGAGCGACGCAGAACCAACGAGAAACCTGAAAAGAAGATCACTAGAACCAGATGTAGTCTCCAGAATCAAAAAGACAAAGCTTACTCCTAAAGCCACGCCACCGGCTAAGCAAAACCACGCGAACATAGCGACGCAAACTTCGATTGAAAAAAGGAAAAGCCCTCGACACGAGAAGAAGGAAGTCTCCTTCGACAGTCCCATTTGCGAAATCATCAGCAGCAGTAGGAAGGCTTCCAAAAACAACAGCCGAGGCAACTCCAGCGCAGACATGTTCGAAGACTCGTTCATTATTGAGGAGAAAAAGGTAAAACCAAAACGTAAACTCCTTTCAAACGAGGAGTTTATCGTTAAGAAGGTCGTAAAAAAAAAGACCACAGTTTTGAAGCCAAAAAAGAAGGCAAAAGTTGAAGTCAAATCATGGAAAGATTGTCCCACTATTATGAACGGTCGGTCGCCGCCATAAGATGTACTTAAAGGATGATCTTAGAAATCATATAAATCACGACAAGACTAAGTTATTTGTGACTCACAATCTGTGAAGTAATGTTTAAAGTGATAGAATGTGCCAGTAAGATATAGTGCGTTTTATACTTCTAATTGTTACTAATTATTAAAATACTATGTAGATATAAAGGTGAAAGTTTGTGCCGTTGCAAAGATGTTTGTGTAAAAAAACTACTGAATGGATCAAAATGAAATGAAAATGCCAGACCTAAAATCTGCTATATTCTAGCTAGCTCAAGATAAGTAGTCTGTGTGAAGTGAAGAAGTATCAAAGATTCACTCGTCCAAACTCTCACATTTATGACATGGTGCGATGTGTGTCCGACTGAATCAAGTTATGCTGTGTACCTGTTAGCAGCAGATGTTAATTTGTGTTTTCTCAATTTGAATGATTGTTTTGCTTTGATGTAAAATAAACCGTGTTTTTAGCAAAACTTGTGTTTAACATAATCTACCTATTATAAATGCTTGTTTCCAGAGTGTACCTAAGCACAAACTATTCCAGAGTATATGTAGACATTTTAGTAAATAGTAACATACATAGTTTAGTTCAAAGGGGCTAAATAATACAACGGATTTGCAAATCCAAAGCTTTTATTTATTTTTTATTTACAATAATAATATGAAAGTAAACAAAATGTAACGTACCAAAAACATTAGATTTAGAAATTGTAACAAGAATCGTCGACATAAGACGACGACGTGTGGCTTAGTATCGCGAGGGATACACCATTGTGATATAATATCAGACGCGCTGACACACCAAGTTTGCTCAGCCATAAGTCGAAGATTTAACATTAGCTAATCGTGGGTAAACCCAGCTTTGGACAACGTAAGGTGGCAGATACTCCGACTAATGTTTGGGCGTCGGTGTGTCGCGTCGCAAGTTACAAAAGCTAGACTATATCTAATCACCGTACGAGAGGCGTGATGTTCCTATAACTATTCGCTTGTGATATGAGCGCGGCCGTTCAGAACGCGCCGCGAAGAACATTCTCACGTAATCTACGATGGCAGTAACAGCGGTCAAGCTATCGTCGACTAAACACAAAACAATAGCACCATTTGTAAAAAAATATAATTTTCCTTCATTTTCCATTTATTTCGAACAATGCGGGCTGGTTGTGTGCCTGCGTCTTGCCGCGCGACACAACTACAACCCGGTTAGCCTTCGCTGCGTGACTTTCGTATCCTCATAACTACGGTTTAGAAACTGTTCTAGACTTTACGTTAGTTAAACTTATTTGATAACCTTACAAAACACTATTACGCCGTTACAGGAACATTTTATGCAAAAATCTGTTTCATTTGCAATGGGACTAGTATAGAATTCGCAACTCCGTATTGTCATGTCGCCACTCGGAGTTTCATTCATCATTAATCGTGTTAATATTTATGATTAAATATAAATAGGATACAGTAAAATAAGGCCGCATTCACACTAGCTTTCGATGTCGCACAATACAAGTCTGACCAATGTAAATGAAGCCGAACTATCCTTTTACAATATGCTTGTCTGTTTCTAAACTGTTTTGTGACCTTGCATTGGATTGGCAGGCTTCATCTGCTTTGTGCTACCATAGATAGGGCTGAATATGTTCTATCAGTATTGCTATGCTGCATATTATAAAAGGAGTTTCAACTCGCTCTAGTATTACCATTATCTATTAGCTTATTCCATACCCGTCTATGCTTACATCTACATTTAAAACTCAACACTTCTTAATCTATGTGGAATAAAGTAGGTGTATAAATTTATACCTAAATGGTACTAAATAATTGCGAGGTGGCACTAGCTTACTGCGCCTAGTCTTATCTAAGCTAGAGAAGCATCAGAATCTTTAATATCTTATACAGGTGCGGTGGGCTACCTCAATGTGGCTACCATGTGTAATGTTAGACAAATTGAGAAGTAAAGAGCGCCTCTAGCGACAAATTTCGGTATAATAAGATTTTTCGGAACATCATTGAAACGTATTCGGTACGTTTTACGTAAAACCGAAATTTTCTATGTGACGAAAGAAGTTTAATTATGAATGAATCTGATAGTCCTCTCGCTGACAGACGACGCTCGAGAAGCGAATTCTTCTAGAACAAAAGAATATAATAGAAAACAATGGCTATGCCGAATTGTACTACAACCTAAGGAAACCAACAGTTACAAAAAAACCTATAATTTGAATTATTTCCGAACAAATACCTGGTATTTTTCTTATTCTAGATACACCACATAATAATTTTCGCTATTCAATATCAAACTTCTATAAATTTCTATAATAATTGAAATGAAAGTTAATGATGAGCTACAGTAAACTTGTAAAAATGTCTTGTACTAGGTTGCTTGTTGTACAAACCATACGCTAAGGTTGTCAATGTGGGCTGATCATTATTCTACATTATTTGGCGTTTTAATAATCAACAAAAGATTTTATTCCCGTTCATAACTCGTGAAAAACTGAGAACATCTTCACTTTTAACCATGCTTAAAGCTTTTCAACAAAAACAGCTGTCTCTTTATTTTTGATAATGTCAGTGCTTTTACAATTCGAAATAACTAACATTCGTATTCCCCAGTAGTTTCCCCTTTTACGGTAGTAAATAGTTCATAAAGCTTAAAGAAATAAAATATGAATATAAAATTTGGTGTTGACTCAGTACTGTATTAAAAAACAGGTCCCATTACATTACTTATTCATTCTATGTTAACTGGGTGTTGGAAGTTTTGAACACATGGCTAATTAGTGATAGTATAATATAATTTTCGGTTTACGACATTAGTAGCCAGTATACAATTTGACTACTTATATTCCTCCAGTTTGAGACTGGGTAGTGAATAATTAATAAATGCGAATTAATAATCTTACATCAATTTCTCTACAATGACGAGAGAATTATCAAAATTCTGTACAGGGTAAAATAAGATTAAAAGGTTCAAATTCCAGCACGCGTAATTTCATTTGCCTGTTTCTCTTGAGTAGGTACTTTAACGGACTGCATAAAGATGGGAATAGATATTCGATTTAGTGTTCAATTAGGCATTCTCCAAAATAAAATTTCTCTATATATGGCAGGGATCATCCACGGAAAGTTGTGATGAGTGCTGTGTGACACTAAGAAAACGCTTCATTGCCAGCTCTTAAACAATTTTGGTGTATGGATGAAAATCTCCCACGAAGGGAGAGAGTGATTCTTTCTAGGTGCGATAACCCCCAGACTACCTTCAGAACACGTAAAGACAATACGTTAAATGATAACTATCGGATATATATTCCCATCGAGCCCGCTCACTAAACGGAACTTTCTTAATCGCACTTGTGAAGGTACATTCTTCTGTAACAGTCGGTATAACCCTAAGTTTATTTGCGCATGGTGTCAGTACCAGTGTTGCTGTGTATAAATACGTGCTATTCTTAGGACATTTTCAGAATATACATCAAAACTGCTATTTGAAATGGTAACAAGATATATTTCTATTATTACTGGGCTTAAAGGTTAATCATTAAGTTTACTATAATTTATTTTATATCCATAAAATTGTAAGATATATTTTTTGATAAACGATGGCCTTTGCGATGCATATTCTGTAAATGTAGGATTAAAATACAAATTTCAAATAATTAACAATTGTTTCGATTGAATTCATCAATAATAATTATAATTATTAATAATCAAGTACATAAATACATAGCATACCTGTGTTTAAAATGTCAACTTTATCATGCAACAAAATATATTATATTATAATAATTTGGATGTAAACAGTAAAGATAAAACAGATTCATTTTATTTGAACACATAATTTACGTACCCAATAAAAGAACTTGTCATTCAGATATGCATTAAAACTAACAAATAAATAGAATAAGGAACAAATTAATATTAAACAAAAATATAATTGAAAAAAAATTTAATAAAATACTCAATGACAAGCTCAGATATTGTTATTTTTACCTCTGCGTTCGAAAGCTTTTCATAAGTAACCGCGGACTCCTTAATTTACAATACACTTTGTCCTGATTACTTATGGAAAGGCTCGCCCGCGGCCCGGTCGCGGTCAACTGAATCAAATAAACAGATTGGTTTGAGGGTAGTCGCGGACAGGCGGCAGACAGGCCGCGGCGGAGCGCGGGCGAGCGCTACACGAGACGCGCCCTCACAAAAAACAGTGTACATAAGTTTATATCGTGGTTGTACATTGATCAGAGTATTCTAAGAACACACTCGGCAGTATATTATTAGGGAACATAAAACACGATCTGTTTGAACTACTTTAGGCCTCTCTCACAACCGTGGCATTACATCTTTATATATTTTATATTATTTTTATATTAACCTTTAAAAGTATGCTTAGAAACTTTTCGGTACCAGTTCCATCACTCCGTGCACTTTTATATATTTTACAATTTTGTTTGATGCGTGCCTTTTTAATGCGATTTTACTATATAGATTAAGATAGTTCAATAAATCGATAGATGAGAAAGTCTATGTAGATATAAACTAATAAATATTTTATTAAATACAATGAAAATAACATTAATGTATTAATTTAGAATATTTTTGGAGTTAGACTTAGCATAATTTAATATACATGTCACATAGTATTATCGAATACCTGTTCACTATACTCGTACAAACATTTATCACTGATCAGAGTCTCATAACAATAAAAGTTAATAAAATCGCAGTAATAATAAAATTAATAACAAAACGTACTATTTAATAGTATCGAAAGCAAGCGACATCTAATACGATGAAAGAGACACTATTAGTGGAAATAATAATAATTAATTAAAATCGCTCTGTACAGTGCGCGGCGTTCCACTCGCGCAAAGCTGGCAGCGGCTTGAAGCGGCCTAGAGGTGCATTACCGACCGAGCACTTACTGTGCGATCCACTCCTGTCTCACTCGTCCTATACTTTGACACAACTACAGCTCAGCAACCGCCCGGCGCCCACGACGCAACTTCCTTACAACTATATCTATACATAACTATCTCTACGCCTCTACACTTCATTTAAATGGCAGTCGACTACTTAAGTATAATTCTGAGTCCATACACCGATAGACGAGGCCTAGCCCTGCAAACACTGCACTGCAGCTTTAGTACGAAAACTCCCGAATAGTTCACGATCATATCCGAACGCAAAACAAAAGAACGACGATAAACGTTCCGTGATGTTTCGATTCAGGATACCTACAGGCACTTTATTGTACCATATAATCGTGGTATGAGAACTTATCGACACAAATTTTTATTCACTCACGCATGTTAGTTTGAAGTGCTAAACTTCTCTGTGTTCCGTTTGTTCCATCAGCGTTGTCGTTGGGATTTTCACACAAAGTTTACCATTCAGGCTAACGTTGTTCGACATACATTGCAGTGTGGCCACAACAGGCAGCGTTCTATGTGCTGTCCGCGCCAGCCGTGTGCAGTTTCTCGCTCCTGACGAAGTCGATCTTCGTGTAAGTCCGGGGAGTGTTGGGCGCGGCGGCGCGCCTCGCGCCCTCCAGGTCGAGCGCCGCGTAGTTGAGCGGCGAGCAGGTGAACGAGGGCGAGGGGGGCGCGGGGGGCAGCTCGCACGAGAGGCGGAAGGGCGCGGGCGGGGCGCCCCCCGCGTTCGCGACCACGACGGGCGCGCCGCTGCGCTCCACTGGAAGGTTCATTCAATAATTATTAATAAATAATGCTCATCATCTAGCACTTATCATGCTGTGGTAAGTTTTTGTTAAAACTATAATGCGAACATCACAAACTGATTTGACAAGCAAATCTACCTGGTTTCGTTTTACGTTCTATATAATAATCTACGAGAAAAGATTGTAAATTATCTAATCAGCTCGCCTGGGGAAACAAGAAAATCTCAAACCAAAATCTTTTTGATCGTCCTGAAGACAGTCAAATAGATTCGAGTTCCTTCATATTAAGTCTCCCTCCGTCTTAGGTCATCAGATAACTTACTACTCAAGTTTCCCTCTCATTCCCAATCCTTTTATGGCAATTCTTTCAGTGTAAAGGCGGTACGCCTCTGGAACAAACTGCCTGTCGCTATAAGACTTGCTCCTTCCATCAACTCTTTCAAATTTCAACTCAAGTCCCATTTTCTCTCTTCAGCTGTCTAACATGTACTTCCATTCTCTCATATTCGTAACACCTCACATTTCCTGTAACTTTTGATGTGAATGCAGGTTAATTATCTTGTTTTTTTTTCGTTATCGTAGTTCTTTTTTTTTTTTCTTTTTTATATAACTAATTTATTTTCTGTTGTACTATCAACTCTATTTTTCTTATATCGCTATTTACTAATTAATAAGGTTGCCTAAGTTGCGGAAGAAATTGCTTTAATCAATAAGGCCTCCTATTGTACTTTTTTTATTTAAAATATTTATAAGATTATGTAACTTGTAGCAAATGTCAATAAAGTGTTCATTAATTCATTAAAGTCTGGTCCTAATCCGCATGTGAATGGAACAAGGTATGTGTAAATACCTCTGTTGTCGTCTGCCCTGGCGAGGGTGTTGTTGGCGGTGGGGTTGGGGGCGGGGGGCTCGCGCGGCGCGCGCAGCTGCACGTACTGCGGCGAGCACGACACCTCGCCCGGGGGGTCGCCGCGCTTGCCGGCCGCGGGGCCTTCCTCTATTGCAGATTAATAAGTTAGAGGGGTTGGGTAGGGATTGTGATGTCGTGGGACCGTAGGGGGATATTATTTAATGGCACTGACAATATTGTTAAATTAAAGTATAAAAGCCAGTTT
>OZ007540.1:11146982-11182021 GCA_963931895.1 Eupithecia pulchellata | reverse complement strand
CAGTATGATAGATATGGGTGCATCGCGCATTCCGATTTACATTCTGATTTTAGTTGAGAAGGCTACCCTCCCCCATTTTATTTCGGCAAACGATGCACCAAACATCCTGTATATTAGGATCATTCATGACATATTATCCCGCAAAGATATGCATTTGCGGATTTAGATTCCATATGATGTTTTCTAAAGGTGGGCACAGTAAAAGCACTCACCTAAACCTAGGATCAGTGGAAGGCGTCCCGCTGCAAACGGACCCACTGGACGCAGAGAGGAGGCCCGAGGGCTCATGCGGCGCCATGGCGAGGTAGCCCGCGGGCGCCGGCAGCGGGCCCCCGGCGGGCGGGCCCCCCGGCTCCATGCCCAGGTACCCGTCCAGGGGGTCCTCGACGCCCATCGAGGAGGTGCGCGAGTGCTGGAACGAGCTGCCGGCCCGCATCGACATGCTGGGGAACGGTACACTTGCACTCATCATTCATTAATTAACGATTTATTATAATACCAGCGGCCGCTCCGGCTTCGCAAGGGTCCAATGCTGATAAAAAAACCATCCTATTGAATCATCTATCTATTTAAAATAACCGCATCAAAATCCGTTGCGTAGTTTTAAAGATCTAAGCATACATAGGGACAAACAGACAGCGGGAAGCGTATTTGTTTTGTTTACCATTAATCTATACTAATATTATAAAGAGGAAAGATTTAATTGGTTGATTGTTTGTTTGAATTGAATAGGCTCCGAAACTACTGGACCAATTTGAAAAATTCTTTTACCATTGAAATCCAAAATTTTCCGTGATGAACATAGGCTATATGATATTTTCAAAAAAGTTAGGGATCCGCATGAAAAATTAAATAATTGAACCGTGCGCTGTATATTCAACCTTTTTTTATATTATGGCGCGTCATAATAGAAAAAGAGGTTGAATATATAGCGCACGGTGCTTGCTTTTTCTCTACGGCCAGTGTCAGTTATGGAGTGTCGAGTCAATATCAAAAACCCCAATGCTGTCAAAAAAAGTAAGGGATCCATATGAAAACTGTGAAACCCATCGTATTAGAGGGTATAATTTCTGAAATTATTGGTAATTACCCGTGCGAAGCCGGGGCGGACCGCTAGTATCTTATATGGGTCTAAAATGTGACCAATGGGTATTATTGTGAAAGAAAGAATGTAATCAGAACTGGACATCGGTCCGTACCAAAGATACGTAAGTAAGTAACAACAGTAGATTCTTAATCTTATCTTTAGGTATACTCACTTGAAGAGGTCCCTGGATATGTCGACGACGTCTGGTTCCTCGGGGATGCGCGGCGTGCGGTACCACTCCGCCAGCGCGTCCGGCTCGTCACGCGAGATGTCCATCACTGAGGGAGAAATTGATTTATACAATACACTAAGCAAACATGAAAATCTAAGATTTCAATCTAATCTTAATCTTAAGAAAACTATTACCAAAATTCTGAAAAACTTAAATTATGCGGATACTGAAAAACTACTATCAATATTGAAATAAATTAATGATCTTATACATTTTCCTCTCTTTTATAGTACATTGTTTATTTTTCTTCACATCTATTTGTACCGTAATTATTAAAACTTAGTCATAATCTTTACTTAATATGTAGTATTATTACTCAATATGTAGTACAAATAAATAGTAAACATTAGTTCAACATTATTTGGATCTATAAATGACAAGAAGCGAGGAGGAGAACACAGAGCTTGAGATACAGTGCTCAACTAGTTCAGCAGGTAGGGCTACCCAACTCAAACCACTGTCAGTCTTTCTACAACAAAATTTTTGTTAATTTTTATACCTACTCCATATTCTATATAACCAAATATGTATTAATTTTAAGCTTAAATATAAGTATTTTTAGTGGTATATTCCAATGTTACTGAACTTAATAAACTTTTACTTTACTTTTACTTTACTATAATACGGTTCTAGAATACTAAATACTGCTTGCAAGCAAAAATCACCAAAATGTTCCATCAAAACCCTTGCTGCTGAACTGAGACGAACTCGAGACGCCATCAAGACATTCCAAATTCCCGTCCAAACAAGATCCGTTAGGAGCGAGTTTAACTCGCGCGCCGAGGGTTTTATCTTTTGTCGATTATAATATTAAAATACTACCGAAATTTTCAAACTGTTTACTTACATTTGATACCATTTCTGGCAATCTTCTTTAAAATGATGATTTTGAAAGAATATTTTTTTCTTTCTTTTCTCAAAATATGTAAGTACAGGTGCACAAAATTTCTATTCAAATATAAAGTTAATAGCTTCAGAATTTGCTGCAATATTAAAGATCTCGAATAATTCAGCTCGGTGACGCGACGACGCGACACGTCTCGATACAGTGGAGGCATCAAATTCGAGGCTCAGGTCTTTCTGACAATGTTTGCCATATTGTAATTCAATAAATAAATTAATATTTTTATTTTATAAGCGCCATTTTAAATGTTACCTTCAAGATCATTATGCCTGGGGGGCGGCCGCTCCACCTCGAAGGTAGAGACAGCGCGCGCAGGCATGCTGTCACACCGACCGCGAGGGTTCAGCGACGACGCGTCTGTAACCAGAACATCAATTAGTTATGAAGAACTTGTGAGGTGTAAATGCAACTACAAATTGCTGAATATAGTCGATTTCCAAGATTGCTTTAACAAAAAATAAATAATGTTTATTTCTATAAAGCTCAAGATAAAAGAAAAGTCCGCATAATTTAAAAAGCTATATCAGGAAATTAAGGACTAGATAATGCAGTGTGATAATAATCTAGTATAATTTTTGGTTTTTCCTTTTGAACAATTGAAAAAGAAACCTTTAGTTAGTTCGCTTTGTACACCTAGAAGCTTTTAGAAGATCGACAATGTTCAACAGGTTTTGTTGTTGTTTACTCAAGATACAAGGCGGTCGAAGCAAGAAAGATACAGCATGAGGAATGGTTCGTGAATTGCGCTTGATATAAGCCCCGATTAAAGCTTCGAGTAGAAACCTCTCTTAAGGTCAGCTTCAGAGGCAATTTAAGTTCAAGCGAAAGATAAAACGACTCATGGTAAATATCCCGTCATAAATGCCTTCGGTGTCCAAGCGAATGATTGGAAAGGCTTGATTTTATAGATGTATTGAAGCTATGATTCCAAAATTGCTTTGCAAAAATAGAATTTATTGGTGGACAACGCTTTATTGATCAAAAAAGCCTATATTTTTATATTTTACCTGATACGGGCTAACAAACAGTTATGTTATATTGATCCTATTGATTTAAGGCACTATGAAAGCGAATTGTTCAAGATTTAGATTGCTAAAAAACTATTGTAGATTAACGAATTCTGTGTTTGAAGAACGCCAGCGTTTCATCGCTCAACTAGAGACTTATTCAAACGTTGGTGTTCTTTCAACATAAATAAGGTTCGTAGTTAACCCGTTCACATCCATAATAGGATTTTGATAGCATATTCAGCTCCTAGGTATTTACCGATTAGTAAGCATTTTGGTATAAACTGTATGAGACTATCAATTTTTAATAAATAAATGTCAAAATGTATCTATCGCTACAACATAACACAGAATATATTGATTAATATAACAAGTCATGCTTGGAGTCGAATATGCTATCAAAATCTTAAAAAATTCGGTTAAGTGTACCTTGATCCTAAGTTATCAAAATAAAATTTACAAAAGTTCTTATGTTAAGGATACAGCAAAAAGGTGCTCATTAAAAATGGAAACTAAAACAATTTCACAATGAGTTCCTTTTGAAATAAAACTTTCGCTTAAAGTAAGTAAAAATAAAAAGCTAGACTTACATTTATTGCACTAACATGCAAATAAAGCCTGTAAAGCATCGACGCAGGCATAACATAATAACCATGCTAAAAATAAATAAAACGTACAAAATAACATGCTATTTACAACAAAAAAACAGTGCAAAAAAGCATGACTAAAAATAGTCTATACAAAGCTTAAAAAACTGGTGCTGCCAGCTTTACCTTTAAAAATCTGTGCGTAAAATATTTGACGACAGATTGGTAAGTGGCAACTCATACATTTTGTAGTGTCAGTAGTGTGCGATATAGACAGTTAGATAAAGAATCGTACGACGGATCATGTGTGTGAGGGAGATAGATATAGTTCCACTATTGCATAGCGACTGATGTGGCAAGTAAAGTGTGAAGAGACAAAATATATCTATCTCGCTCGCACTCATAGTTAGTCAAGAGAACGTGAACGAACGTTACGTGTGTGACATGCTACGCAGCCTGAATGGTTTTATTCGTTGGCTATGTAACGCTTTAATTTTAACAAAAAAAGCTAAGCATTTCTTTACTTTAGTAACATAAGGCAAATAACCCTCCTCTTGGCGCAGTCGGGTAACAAACACAAAAGCAATAATAAAATAAATGTACATTACGTTATAAACTTTAAACAACTAGCTACGTCTACAATTGAATTCAGAACACATAGCTTCAGAATAGCTTATTATTGATTCCACAAGTGATAAATTGCGCGTCGTAATATTTGAACATAGATTTGATTACACCCAGATTGAACAATAATCAAGAAAGCTTCATCTACTGCGTTACATAACCGCCGCTCCCTGAATACGTACTTTTGGAATGCGCCGGCGACAACTTAAACCTCATTCCTGTACTGGCTCGACGCGCGCATTGGCTCTTCTTTACCGGCTCGATTCCATTGACAGCCTTACATGAAGAATGCTTCTCGAGTTTAACCTTCTCCATGCCTACTTCTTCTCCGGTCAGAGGCTCGGACCAGGTACGTTTGTGGCTGATTCGCAGAGGTTCTTGGAAGGTCGGGCAGCCGGCCGGGAGAGAGCCCGTCCGGCTGTGCTTTGCTTTGTCTGTTAGTTGGTTATGTTGGTATTCGGCTGCGAAAGACAATGACAAGCGACACGTAAAACATATGGCACCAAGCAACACCCGGTGCGATGTTTTGTTATGTGGTGGGTGCCGTTGCTTTGTTTATTTTACATTTAAGGTATTTTGACAGTGTAATCTTGGTTAACGAGTTAGTTTAATTTTAAACTATGTTATTAGGATGCTGAAATTCAGCTTCCAGAGTTTATAAAAAAATACAGTAAAAAAACAACGACACCCATTTTTGTTAAAGTTTTGATGAAATGCGACAAGATCTGAAAACATTTTCGAGATTAACCAATTATTATGTTTATATCGTGGCACATTTAACCATAATCATAATGTTCAATGTATGTAGTAAACATGTACAAATGTATATGTATGGACACACAACACACCATATAACGCCATTCAGTCCATTAAAACACAGCATGCAACCGATTAACACCCTTATTTCTACACTCAAGATGCTCAAAATGCAGAAACAAAATCATGCAAACTTTTCGATTTTTGGATCTTAGTTAAAATTTTAGGCATAACAAACACTATTCCTATACTATTAAAGTATCGAACATTATTTCTTGGTTTATATTATGTTACGTCATTACATTAGGTAAAAAAATCATTGGCCAAGTGAGACCAAATAAAGAACCACGTAGTAAAGCATGGATCTTTATCGGAACTTAGACAATGGTATATACTCATGCACATTTTGTAAAGTTTCAAGAGGAACGTTGACTTAACGTCAAAATACGTCGTCACAGATTAATAATATTCGGCCTGACAGCACCGTAACGTCAAGAAGGAACAAGACAGCAGAGAAGGGTAGATGATCACATTCAGCTAAGTATGAGAGAGATGGAAACATAGAATGAGTAAATGATCTTTTGGCATTCAAGTGAGAGGGATGAAAGACAGGCGGAAGCTTAATGTATGACAGAAGTTAATTCAGTTTTTTGGCTTTGTTTATAGCACGATTATTTTTAAGGGTCAATATGATACCAAAAATACTTAACAAAATTAATTGTAATTTTTTTTTCCCTCCAGTCATGTACTTATACATTTTTTAAACATACAATTTTTGGTATTTTACTCTGGCAATGGTTAAATAATAGTAAGACGACTGAACTAATGGGTGGGACACATTCTTTTTTAAAGAATTGAGTCGGTGAGACGCTGTATGGCCCGAAATATAATGTATCTATTCATAGTACTAAATTTGACTTGTCGAAGTGTTTATTTTGTTAGCCTAAAGATATAAGTTATTGAAATTTGAAAACATTGAAATAAACACAATAATAACATGACTCTTTTGTTTTTGTAAATTTAATTTAAAGTATGATGTCAAAGTATAATATTGACCCTTGAATGTTGCTGAAGAGTTAGTACAGAGCAGCGAGGCCGTGATACGATATTGTTGTAACATTCAGTATCCATACACGATGGTTGACGGTTGAATCTAGACAACCTATTCTAGACCAGTCTATCTAATGAACATTTCAATATTAACCCTTTCTGTTTCATGCCTGCTTGCCAAAGATTGTCCATTTAAAAATCAAATCGATTTAAAGCTAACTTGTAGAAAAAGTCTTCAGTAGAGTTATGTTTTGTTTTGATGCTTGTTTTCTTTATCCAAATATAATGTAATATGCATAATGTGTAATCATCATCATCGGCCAATGTTAGTCCACATATCTGTCGGTCTGGACATAGGCCTCCCCTAATGAACGCCTTACATAATTTATATCATGTAATGATTTAGGGACTGGGTAGTCAACGTGACAAAATGTTAAAGGGTTGAAAAGACCTAGTGTCAAAATGTACATACCAATAATGGTCATATTGTTTTAGTGACAAATGGTACACATCTCAAAATGCAAGTATAACAAAAGGTGCGATAGTCAGAACGTTCGATTGATATATCGTGTTTAGGTCTAAATGAATATCTGTCAAAAAGTCCAATGTTCTAGATAAGTTATCCTATTACTTTAAATGAGCTTTTCTTATAGGTATATAAATATCTATTACGTAATTCGTTTCTCAAGAACGGCTATGTTCCGCTTTTCAAAATTATCTACATAGGTGTCATCTAAAATAATAAAACATCAACCTTGTTTCTTCACAAACACCTATAATTATTCTTGGTTATTGGAAACTAGGTACCCTATACCTCTAGATGGTCCAGGCGATATTTCATTGTGAATATACTACCAAATTACGATTTTCAGATATTTCCCTTAACTTCTGCTACAATAAAATTTTCTTTATCGAAGGGCATTTGCCTGCATTTGATTTCTTAGAAAGTTTTGAAAAATTTACATAATTGACTATAATTTTTGATTGCGTTGACTAAGAAGGCTAAGTTAGATCGCGGCTCCAAGAGGCTACGGACTTGCGTATTTGATGATGTTAATTTCTAATAGATACCTACACGCACTTCTGAGAAAAGAGGATTGTCAGACACACATACGAACGGCAAAGTGATCCTATGAGGGTTCCTTTTTTCCTTTTAAGGCATGGAACCCAAAAACAATCATCTACACCGAGGGACCAGTAAGTAGTAAATTATTACGCCACGTTATTATAAAATACTTTATTTCAACTTATGTCACGAATCAGAATGGTTACTTCAATAAGTACCTACTTAAACTTATAAAACAAAACGTAACGTAAAAAACTTAACTAGTAAAATTATTCTTCTATAACTTCCAATCTAATATAAAATAAATATTCTATTGAAATATTCTATAGCCTGTGTTCACCACGGAAAATGTAGGATTCTGATGGTCAAATCGGTCCAGTAGTTTCGGAGCCTATTCAATTCAAACAAACAAACAATCAAAATCTTTCCTCTTTATAATATTAGGATTTAGGGACTGGGTAGTCATATAGATGGGCCGTGTGGTGCCGGCATAGAATTTCACCACCCCATCTCTTCCCGTGGGTGTCGTAAGAGGCGACTAAGGGAAACACACCGGGGGGTGGGCAGCAGCGCCCTCTGCAGAATAACTCCACCGAACTGCGATCCCCAACCCGCATGCCCAGCGTGGGGATTATGGGCATTAACCCCCAAATGATAATGCCATCTATGGCGCTCATTAGGGGAGGCCTATGTCCAGCAGTGGACTATTATACGCTGGTGATGATGATGATGATGAAGACATAACACTTGTTGGACCCAAACACATTTTAACTCCTCCATGCAGGTTCATAATTTTGCCGCATAGACAGCCGGTCCGAATAGACATTTTGACAACTGCACATTCCATGCACGATTTGACGTTCTTACTTTTTGCCGCATAGACAACCGATCCATATGGACATTTTGACACCTGCACATTCAAACCTTTTAACATTTTGTCACGTTGACTACTTGACGTTCATACTTTTGGTCACATAGACCACCGATCCATATAGACATTTTGACCCCTGCACATTTCAACTGTTGAACATTTTATCACGTTGACTACCCAGTCCCTAAACCCATGTAATCACCAATAATGTGCAAGAAAAACACTTTTCCCTTTTTGTTTAATATTAGTTTTGGTTTGCATACATAAGCTGAGCTTATGTAAGAATGTAAGAACTGTCCAGTCTGATGTTCTTTAAAAAACATTTCAAGCTAAATCAAGTTTCTTATTTATTTTGTTAATGTAGTTTATAGTTTTGGGTCGAATAAACACTTGTTGTCTCTCAATTTTTATGGAGGTGGCCTTTAGTTTCCTACTGACATTTAATGAAGATACATTATGAAGATATATTATATATATATGGATATATATTAAATGGAAAATGCAAATAGAGGTATATTTGATTACTTTCAGCGCAGACAGTAATTTATGACCGTCTATTATGAATATAATTTAATATTACGAACTTTTTATCCCAATACGATACCTAAACCCTAATTTTCACAAGTCTTATTCATGCCTACAACGTCAACCCCCTTATCAAGGTTCAACCTTCCCCCCTCGTCCCTCCTCCTGTATAACCCTCTATATCTAGATTCAGCCCCCCCCCCCCCTGTACAAATCCCATCGATGTCTAGATTCAACCACCGGCCACGTTCCGTACCGTTGGGGGCGGCGGGGGCGAGCGCGGCGGCCGAGTCCTCGCCGCACACGCACGGCCTAATGCACGACCCAACGCACCCTGTCTCTGCAATGCCAATTCAGCCCTTATACAACCCACAGAGAGTACATATTACAATTTAGTGGGGACCCCATAGACGGAGAGAAAGCGCGTTTTATTATTGAAAACGCGTAGCTCTCAAATGTCTGCTAATTTAGGCTTTAGCCAACGTTTCCTGTCTCCGCAATACCAATGTTAATTTAACCCCTATATCGCCTTCGTGAAAATAACTTGGTTTTACTCTCTGTCAGATAACTTTGATTTCGGCATAGCTTGGGCTAGATGATGCTGTGTGAATAAATAATGTCCAGCATTATTCATTCATTACTCCGGGAGACAGCGCGTTTCATGGTTTAAAACGCGTAGCTCCCAGATCATTGACAATTTAGTCTTAGATCCCTTTTTTAACACACAACCTTTAAATTTTTTTAATTTTATTTTTTAACTGAGACTTGTTAATTTATAGTACAAAACGGACAGCTCAGTTTAAATTTATCTTTAGTTGTAGAGCGAGGCTATTTGTGTCTGTTTATTAGACAATAAATTAATATTAAATTACGTTTTGCAATGTAATGAATATGTGTAATGGACAGTCTAACAAAGACGATACACATTTTAGACACAAAGCAACACTATGGTCCATGAAGTCTACTAATACATATGAAATTATGTAAAAAAGAATATTTTTTTTTATTGATATGGTTCAGTTGGGCTACCTGTACTGTAGTTTGTTTGCGACAGTCTGCAGTTAGCTCAATTGTTTTAATTGTAAATAATTATTCTAGTTTGGTTATTTAATTGTAATTATCTTTGTTAACTATGGTTTTAATCAGAAAAAAATTAGTAAAATTTTTATAAACATAAATTGCCATCAACTGCACCTAATTTACAGCTGATAACTTGACTTTTTTATTTTTACTAAAATCCATACCATATCCAATTGAAATGTTAGTCACAAACTACTTTACTACTAAAATCAAGCAAATGACCACTAACTACTTGTGAATGTGTCTACTGGGTGAAAGGACAAGACAGTGTAAGACTTCACTATGTTTCTAATCTACTACCATACCACCTTTAGTTATTTTATTGGACAAAGGGCATTGTGTGACTTAATATACAATTAAAAAAGTACATTATTATACAATAAGTTACAAGCTAGCTATCTCAATTGTTTAAATGTAAATTAGCTCTAATTTAGTCATTTAATTGCAATTTTCTTTGTTAGTAAAAGTTCTAAGCAATTTCATAGGAGCAAACTTTCCAAACGAATTATCATTTCACTCAAAGATCACTTACTTTAATTCAGAGAGTAGGTACACATTTATTTTCTCTCTATTTTAATCCAACTACTAACTTTACAATAACAAGGACAATTTGCTACATATATAAAAAAAATGTGTTATCAAAATATCGTAGACAGCACCTTTTTCAGATACTAGGTCTTGCTGAAATGTGTTATTGGTCTATTCGTACAACATATTCCGTCTATTGTTCCTTCATGTCCAGTTCATCCCAAGGGTGCCTGGAAGAGATCGCTCATAGCGATAAGGCCGCCCTTTGTACTTCCTTTACTTTAAGCATGTCTGTTTGTAATGTTTATGTTTTAGTGGTATAATGAAGTATTATCTATTCTACTCTATTCTATATTCGTGAAACAATAGTTCTCAGTATGTATGCAGTATTGTGTTATTGGTGTATTCGTACAATATATTCGTGAAACAATAGTCCTCAGTAAGTATACAGTATGTATATAATATGTATGTAGTACAGTAGGTGTGTGTACAAACCGTTGGTGAGTCCCGCGCGGCCCTGCCCGTCGGAGTAGGTGGAGCGGCGCGCGCCGAGCGTTCCCTCCGTGCTCTTCGGGATCACGATGTGGTCGCGCTCGTTCTCACACTCTTTGGCGCAGTGACGCATGGCGCTGGAAATGTTACAACGTAGGTATGGAACCTTGGAGTTTTTTTTGGGGGTAAGGAAATTATTTGGTGAAAATTTCCTTCCCAAATTAATTTCATTATCTGGTCAGGAGAACAGATAGTGTAATTTGGCAAAAAAAATGTGTACTGGGGAGAACATGGGCTACTTTTTACCAAAATACGGGCCGAAAGATAGGTTTCAACAAATTCAATAATAGATGTACCTATTACAAAGATTTATAGTGCACTGAGATAACCTAAGTAATCATCATCACCAGCCAATATCTATAGTTCTCGCTACCTGTGTATCCTTATATTATAAAGGTGAAAGTTTGTGTCCTTGTGTTGTTGTGGCGTTCTGAAGATGTTTGGCCGAAGACAACAACGAAATAAACATTGCATGAATCAGGCTGAAATTTTGCATTTATAAAGATCTGAATTCGGAATAACAAACTTATTATTCCAAAAAAATAATAAAGTTACAGTCAAAGTGTCAGTAGGTATATCACATGCTGCATATCACATCTGCTTGCTTTTAGTCTTAACAATTACAGAGACAGAGTAAGGTGCACGAGAATAACATTGTCTTTTCCATTAGTTTAACTCAGCAAAAATCTCGGCCTATCTACCTCGTTAAACTGGATATTCTGATTGTGTACAATACTCACTGCAGTATAGTGGAGTGCATGCTCTGTGCGATATTGCTATCATCCGTGTGCATCCAGAGCTCTCCCGCGCCCGTCACCGTCTGCCGCCCCACCTCCATGTAGAAGAAGCATTCCGAATCACCGCATCTGAAAACAAACATAACAACTTAGTATAACAACTCAATATCTAGATTGATGAAACTGAGGTCTACCTCGGATGACCTCAGACCTCGGCCGACGCAGGAGTTTTCGGGTCGACTACCGCTGCGGGAATAATGTTTGTACAATCTGCATATTTATTTATTCTTTGTCTGGGTATATCAGTTATCTATTACCTATCAGTAAAACAGCTCTGTTTAGGTTGGGGCTTGATGATGATGTGTGGATTATCCAGTATTATGCATACATAACATTTGAACAGACAAGAGTGGAGAACAAGCTTACGTGAGTAGAACACCGTGACCAAACTGGTTAGTAATAAAATAACGCGACGACTCGCAAAGAACCAGAAGCGTTGGATTGATTGGTGGTAGGTACTCATACAAGGACCGCTTTGTGGTTGTATTCCGTCAGTAATTGAGGAAAACAACTGACCGAGCTTAGGAGTTGATGTAACAACAACAACAATCGCAATAGACTAGAAGATAGGGAGAAGCTAGGTGACGTGATCTCTAAAAGGCTTCAAGCTATGTCGGTTTTAGGAAGGCCTTATAAACCAAACATACTCAACTCAATGAGATATCAAAAGGAATCTTTGGAATATCCCTATAGCCCAAAGTAAGTAGTAAGTCAAAGCTCCAATACAACATGCAAATGATTATCGAAAAGAGAAATTCCGGAGAAAATCCCAGACGTTACTAAGATATTTCATTACATCGAATACGGAAACACGTAATGAAAGTTGGGCAGGAAGTACGCACAAGGTCAATATCCAGAAACTTCATAAAGTAAGTTTATCCTTATAGCTTAGTATATGAAAAGCTCGCAGCTTAGTTCGCTACACGTATACAGTAAGCTTATTAAGTAATTTGAAAAAATCTTGGAGGTCGAGTGGGGGAAGATCATCTTGCCCGCAGAGCGGCAAGTGTCGCTCAACCGCTGTAGCGACGAATTTGATAACGAAAGATCTACATGAACTCCGTGCCGTCGAGTGGACTGAAACGGCAAGTAACCGAGACTCGGTGATCTCTGTCCCATCAGTGAATAAAAAAATTACGTCACTTTGTCATTAAATGTGTAAAATATTTCAAATTCATTGATTCTCTTCAATAATGGACGCAATGTATGGCGATGCCACTTCAGGTCAGTGCGCCACGCCAGTAGGTAGGAGATTTAGGTAAAGGTCTTTCGCGTCCATGTATGTAGGCTTAGGCCAGCCTAAGGCAACGAATGTTAAAATTTTAGACGTGACAATAATTCTGTTTGAATGAATGCAGGACACGTTATTTTAATCCAAACGAAAACTACAAATCATTTTGCATACGTAAATCGTATGCAGGATGAAACCAAACATAAAACCTAAACCTTGGTTTCAAAGTATGCCTAACCTTCAAGTTCAGCAAATATTTACCAAAGGGAAGTCCCGTTAGGCAGCTATAAACGCTGCCTAACGGGACTTCCCTGCAATCTTTGTAACAAGCTAGTTACACAATCGATTTGGTAAAGGATTGTACAGTGTAAATGTAAACAAGTTCGCAAAAACCCCAGTGATAAGGAGCAACTTCCCTTCAAAAGTTGAGGAAAACCGCAGTTTCCTTTTAGCAAATGATTATGACAGTTTCCATTACTATTAAGATATAATAATATGTGGTGTTTGGAATAGGTGATTGTGATATCCATTAGGTATAAAAAATACAGCTTATAAATTTATATGTATTCAGACAAAAATAATACACAATACTGCTAGATAATCATCTAGATAAATAATCCACACAGCACTTAGATAATGCCCCAAAAAAACCCCAAAATCAGCCAAGCTTGTGTAACTGGTACTGGATAATCAATATACTAATATATAATATGTGGTGCCAGAATTAAAGTAAACTCTATAGGGGATAGAGGATATTTTCACCAATTTCGCGTTTCTTACCTTCGGATATTCTTCAAAGAGTACTCCACACGGTCCTGTATACCCAGATCGCCGATCACGTTGTTCTGACTCTTGATCTTCACGAGCGTCAGAGTTTTGTCAGTAAGGCACAGGTTGTACAGCCCGTGGATGTTCTTAGTCGCGCCGAGGCCTTTCTTCTGCACGTTCACTTGCCACACGTGTTCTGGAAAAAGGAAAGTCATTATGAATGTAAGCGGGTTAACTATGAACCTTATTTTAGTCGGAAGAACACCAATGTTTCATCCTCTTACGAGCCTTGGGGGGTGAGTGCGGGTCTAGTCGCGCGTGCGAGTACCGAACTGTTAGTGAAATAGTAAATGGGATCTCACCTATGGTATCTAATAATGACTCCTGGTTAAACTTCATCATCTTAACTTCAGCCCATATCTATACTAATATAATATTATAAAGAGGAAAGATTTGATTGTTTGTTTGTTTGATTGAATTGAATAGGCTCCGAAACTACTGGTCCGATTTGAAAAATTCTTTCACCTATAGAATCCTAAATTTTCCGTGATGAACATAGGCTATTAATATTTTCAAAAAAGTTAGAGATCCGCATGGAAAATTCAATAATTGAACCGTGCGTTGTATATTCAACCTCTTTTTCTATTATGGCGCGTCAGAATAGAAAAAGAGGTTGAATATACATATAGCGCATGGTGCTTGCTTTTTCTCTACGGCCAGTGTCAGTTATAGAGTGTCGAGACAATGTCAAAAATCCCAATGCTGTTAAAAAAAGTAAGGGATCCGTATGAAAACTGTGAAACCCATCGTGTTAGTGTGTATAATTTCTGAAATTTTTGTTTAATACCCGTGCGAAGCCGAGGCGGACCGCTAGTACGTTATACTGCTGAACATGCCTGCCCCAAAGATCACCTATATTAGGTACCGGTTTATCGCTAATTAATATGTGGATTTTTGCGACATTAATGCTTGGTTGACTTTATAAGAAAATCATCCTTAAAAAAAATATTTTTACCATTATTTGTTCTTTATACCATAACAAAAAAACTGCTGGATGGAGTGCCCTCACAGGTTCAAGATTCAGATCTTGTAATGGTGCATTATTTAGATGTAAATTATTTTATCTTTAGAAATGCTATTCCAATTCCAACGTATAGTTGAGATGACCACAAAATGGAGAAACTTCGAACGCCCGTTAAGAAGTTTCGACACTTTGGGAAAACTATTCACTAGCCTGCTAAGAATCCCAAATGTCTGACGAACTTGAGGATATAGCTAAGTAATTTTAGTTTAAAACGAATTTCATAGCATTTGAAATTACGGTTTTTTGTTTTTATTGTGAGTAATCCCTCCAACTTCAGAAAATTTCGAAGATATAAAGTAATATCCCAAAAATGTTCGTCCTAGACGGGACTTGAACCCGCAGTCCGTAGCAAGTCCCAAAGAATTTAAGACTCTCGATCACTTGATCCCGTGGCGTAATAGATGGCGCATTCCCGTATTGAGGGAAACTTGCGTGTTCAAGACGAGGTCGAAACATTCATAAAATATTATTTAACTAGGAAATATAGTAGGTACCTGCATGCGTATTAACACATAATGCAGGTATTTTTGTTTTATAAGTCAACGGTAAACATAATTTATAGGTATTTTTGATTCACTAAGCTTGTAGGTATGTTTCTCCTAACATCGTATCTGTTTAGGAACAACGTAATTAGATTACCATATTTTGAAAGACTGGTAAGGGCTGTATGAGTGTAAGATATTATTTGTAAGCTTTAGATTATCATAACTGTTGGCTTGAATAAAATAAATTAACTTGAATAAAATAAATTAACTTATTGCATGGTGATAAAATAGCATCACATTTAAACGTGACGTTTCCGTAGAATCCCTTATACTCTTCGCTTTTCTGAATCAATAAATAGATCCTATTTTAATAGGAAATGAATTAGGATAGATATAAATAAATTATGCTGGACAATTCGCACAGCATCATCTAGCCTTATGTTAAGTGAGTACCATGGAAAAGGGAACCCCGATCTATCGAAAATTTATCTCAAGGAGACATAAAACACGAATAGGGTGATTCATAGCACCAAACATAAAAGTTCAAATAACAAAAACCCTGACCCAAATAAACTTCCGCATCTTGTAGCCACTACGAGTATTGTGTTCACATCAAAAACTCTCGCAAGTCATCCCAAAGGCCTTCTAAGAGCTCTCCACTGGTAGTAAACAATCCAAATACATAATTTGATGAATGATGACTAATTCCACGCTCGAATTTTCCTGTTGATCTTAGGTTTTCGGTGATGCAAGTGTCGAGCGATACAACAACGCAAACAACTTAATGTACTAGCTTGTTTATCGGTTGCATAATTTTAACGATGGGTAATGAGGTTTTTGCATTGCTTGGTTATCTGTTTACTTCGACTTCATCAGCTTTTTGCAAGGACATGAAACGACTGTATGCCTGACCTGACACAGTCGGACACTAAAATTGCTAAAAGATCATTGTTCCCGTAGGTATATGTACAATCACAACTTGTTCAGTTATGATTGTACATATACCTAGGGGGCCCATGTAAACAAAAAAATGCTATAGATACATTATATTTTTTATATTATAAAGGGGAAGGATTTGATTGTTTGTATGTCTGGATGGAATGGGCTCCAAAACTAGACCGATTTGAAAAAAATATATTACTATTGAATCCTACATTATCCCTGATTAACAGTCTTTAGAATATTGTCAAAATAGGTAAGGGTTCGTATTAAAACTTCAATAATAAAATAACCCTAAGTGTGTGCGTAAAAATTTATACATAAAGAATTTTTTTAAAACCTATGAATTTATTTTAGTAAAAAGGTATCTGTGACATTGTCATAAATGTCCCTGTGTATATTGACAGTCTTTGACTGTCCTTAAATCAGTTTCAATTAAGTTTTTTTCACCAGATTCAAGATGATGTCCTCTTAGCCGAAGCAGCCACGGCGGCGGCCAGTCTCTACTAGCCGTGTGTGCAGGACATTTATTGTGCACACACAGGTGTACTCTCTATTCCCTCACTCACATTCACACAATCTTCACCAGATATGGCATGGTTCGATCTGCTATTTGGTTTTCTTATGTTTTTTTTGTTTTCTTTCACATGACGTTCTCACATTTAATTCAAAACAAAATAGTAGCAGATCGTTTTGTCGGCTCGCGATTTAACTAAACCGCAAACCAACAATTATTTCACTGCGGTTTCTACGGGGAATTCCGAGTAATTTTAAGTACGTGTGGTTGAAAAGAGCGCCACTGCTTCATATTCGGTGAATTATTTTTAAGTTTGACTGTCGTTAAACTTATAAAGAACTATTGCGTAATCAGTGTTTATTAGCGACTGAGCGCGAATTCGTAAGAATATTATGATATTATTTAGGTGGGATAAAATTAACAGATAGGGAAGATTATTTTTTAAGAATAAAGAGTTCAGTTTAAAAAATCTCTGAGGGACTTACTTGGAATAAGCCCTTACCATAAATAAGTAAACAAAACAATCTTTGAGTGGACCATAAGGACTTTGATCAGTCATTTATGATTCTGAGCTTCTATTTATAGTAACGTATTATCAGGTAGGTACTGCGGTAATCGCTGTAGGTATATATTAAAAGGATTTCTGTGTATTTAATGGTCTGCACAATTCAAAGAAATATCTTAGCTATTTACCTTGCTATCAGGTACTGTCATCACAAAAACTGGTAACTAGTACCCTCAAGTTTTAATAACAAAGAAAATTAGAATTACAGAATAAAATAATTATTTACCAAACAACTAGTATTTACACTTATATCTATTTCCTACAAGTAATTATACCAGAATATATGCAGAATGCCCGGAATGCTGCCGGCGGCATTACCACGTTACGACGGCAATGCTAATTCGTACCCCTAAGTATTCCATTTACTTTTTTAGTAATAACAGTTGTTTTTGTATTTATCTTATCTACATAGAAATATTGCGAGAATCAATGCCTGGGTCACAGTTATGCTATAATTAGAAGCAACACTGACCTATTGGCCTACAATTTGTTTGTTACGATGCAATGCCTAAACAATGTTGCAACGAAAACAATTAACTAAGTACAGGCGCATTAGCGAGTTATGTGTATGGCACAGTCTAATACATAACATAGCTGAGTGTTTTGTTCGACTGCAGTTTTAAGCAAGTGAAAGTTTAATGTTGACGATAATTAAAAGTCTATGATATAAACACAACTCCTGTAATAAAGTTAATGCATAAAGGCTACACAGTTTTCAAAGACTTCATGCTACTAATTAATCCGTTTCCTAAATTTAAAACTTTATATTATCTAAGTACCTACATATTTAAATTGATATTCCCGAAACATATTTAACTAAAACTTTTGAAACTATCTTATTTGTTAACAATAAAGTCATTTATAACGGGATATTTACCATGATTTGAGTTTTGAGTTTTCCAATATTTTTCATGATCATGGCGCATGAAAATGTGCCGAAATATTGGAAAACTCTAAACTCAAATCATGGTAAATACCTATCCCGTTTTATATTACTTATACTTATTTCACCAAGAGTCCTGTAAGGTCTAAAGGAAATAAAGCACTTTGATTTTGACTAATATTACGACGGCATACCTCGTTACCTACTTTTCAATATTCGATGTCCATAAGTGCTACATTCAATAAGTTTTATGGCTCGTTTTATTTTTGGTACGTTTACGACGTTTATTAATTGATTGTCGTCGTTTATTTGGGGTAAACCACTAAATAAATGAAGTGACCTTTACTTCGTAAACACACAATACTTTCATACCACTTGATTAAGTTATTAGCACAAACCTACGTAGGTAATGTATAGTACATGTCACGCAAACAAACAAGAGTGAAAACAATTCATGGAAAAATATGAAGTCACCGCACAACGTCATTACCAGGTAATCTAATCGAAATCTAGATGTATACTTAGTAAAGGGCTTGTCACACCGTCATTCTACTCCTTAATGGTAATGTAAATATACGTGGTGGAGTGACGTAGGTATCTTCTACTGTTTCCGTCGTGGATCGGAAAGCCGTTGGGCCTGCGCCTGACTATTTATGTCGTGCAAATAGGTAGCTATTCTCTGTTGAGACTGGCCGCGCCGTAAAGACTAAATACATAGGTGATCTATTATAGATCATAAACATGTATGCAGGTATCCTATAATAGGATATACTTAAAAAAGGTTAAATCAAATAAAAGATATACATATTAACGTTTTGATTAAAGGAATTAGATCCTAGACTCCTTAATTTTTCCTGATGAATAAAGGTACTAGGCAAAAGAATATTTTCAAATAAATTAGGGTTCCGCATGAAAAATTCCATTTTTGTTATTATACCCGTGTGAAGCCAGGGCGGAGTTTATAATATTTTACATATTTACATGCACAAACATACACATTGGATTACATTATTGAAGTTTCTATATGGATCCCTAAGTCTTTTTGAATATATTCTATAGCTTAAGGTCATAAGCAATAATGAAGGATAATAGTGAAAAAAAAATTCAAATCAAATCGGTCCAGTAGTTTCGGAACCTATTCGATTCAAACAAAAAATCAAATCTTTCCTCTTTGTAATATTACTTAGTATAGATAAAATAATAAAATATTCAATATCCTATATATTTTTTTGTTATTTTATAGCTGAAAGTTTCCCCAAAATTCGAAATAAAATTATAGAGGCAAAAGTTTGAAAAGTTGTGATGATGGAGGACTCTTGAACTGAATTTTTGCTATTATACCTCTAGAATGAAAGCCCTCGCACTGGGAGTAACCTACAAGTCAGATATAATTTTTGGGATATCAGATTATCAGTTTACCTCCGAACAAATCTCTGTGTTATTACAAGTTTTCAATGTAATATAGCTTAAAGTTGGTATAAAAATTGGAAAAAAAGTTAATTAATTTTGAATAGGACTCTTTGGTAGCATATACCAAAGAGTTAAAGTGAACCTTGGATTTTTTTAAATAAACAATTAATTTAGTTGTACTACCTAAAATAAAATATATAAATTAACAAAATTTACAACATAATCTACAAATATTACAGGGACAGTTAAGAGTTAGAGACTAACAAAATTTTTAGGTTATTAAAAAAATTCTGTAAAAGCTTTGTAAACCTCTACTCTACACCCTCTCATGTTTTGAATTTTTATGATTGGCAACCAAAATGCCTAGGTTCGTATAATGTGTAGTGACAAAACAAGATCATAAAAGTGATATTACTAGATAATCAAAACAAATCACTTGATTTTCACTAAAAAATCAATTATTCACCAAATATATCTACACTGAATACTGGTTTTACTGATTAATAATGGTGGTACATATATTATGTACACTTTGGCAATGTTGAGTCAATGACTTTTACCTTGAATGTCTGTGTTTTCATAGTAAATTAGTTTTTTTTCTTTCCCATCAGTTTTTGCTCAACTATGAGCAGTATATAAGTATATATATATTTTTTTGTAAAGTTCTGTGCCAAACTGTTCTAAAGTATTCTAAGGTATTTGTATGGTTTTCCAAGATTTTTTAAACATGGCTAGTCTAAGTCTAGTGACTAGTTTTTAGATAATTTTATTTCAAAGGCATTTTTTCAATGCTATGCTTTTGACAGGCAAGAGGCGACTAGACATCTATTTTAGCTAAATAATAAGGAGTTTCAAAGTTGTGGACTAAAGCTAAGAAACATGATAATGTATGAAATAATTCAATGAAGCTTTTTGTGGGTAGGTCCAACCCAATGTGTTTTCAAAATAGTGTCACATGATCACAAGCCTTGATTTGATAGGTTATTTTTATATTTTTTTTTTCTTCTGTTTCAGTGGAAAAAACTGTAACATAAATCAGAAGTCAGAGCAAGCCTATACAATAAAGTGATGCAATTCACTAGCACAATACAGAAAAGGAATGTTGTAATGTAATGCTAACAAGTGTTTGTTTACAAACAACTTGCTACATTGTCAGTTCTGCAAAACAGGAAGTTATTGAATGGCTTTTGGGCTCGTTCCCATTCATTATTGCACATCTAAATTAGATCTAATTGCATTCCAATAGAGTTGGAACTAGACAACACTGACCAAAACATCTTGTGTTATAAAACATATGGCAGTACATTGGAAGAGTTTTGTACTTTGTATGATGATTTCACAGTACCTTTTATCTTGATATTTATCACCAATCAAAACATGGGACAATCTGCAGCAAGTCTGAAACAAGTAATAAGCACTTACGTATGGGATGAAGCA
Organism: Eupithecia pulchellata; assembly: GCA_963931895.1. NCBI lineage: Eukaryota > Metazoa > Arthropoda > Insecta > Lepidoptera > Geometridae > Eupithecia > Eupithecia pulchellata. Next base: position 11,161,036 of record OZ007540.1, on the reverse strand, counting down.
ACTCCTCACTGGCCTCATCACTGCGGTGCTGGGTCAGGATGGCGGACAGCCAGCCATGCAGCTCTGTCTCATTCTCAGCCACGATGCAGAACTGCTCCTCTCTGGTGAAGAGCGCAATCACGTGCCTCTGCTTGAGGTCCAGCCGCCGCATGATGTTGTAGCAGCCCTTGAGCGGCAGCGAGCGCCGCGGCAGCGCGCCCGCGCGGAATTTCTTCTCAGACTCGTAGTACTCCAGCCGGGCCCCATGCTCCAAAGTCTCGGCGCGAAGCACGAAGAACTTCTTTTTCATCGTCTTTAGCTTCCTCAAATGGCCGTGGCGCACCACCGCGCCGGCCGAGGCGCCTCCGCCCGACATCACTGCACCATCACACTCCGCCCGCGCTAACGAACCCACCGCATGCCGCCCGATAACCTTGAACTTGTTTACTGCGATGATGAAAGTCACCCGCGAACGCCTGCACACGCACTAAAAATACGTACTGTCTTCACCATAAAGTGCGTAAATAGTGGTTCGCACGACCGTAATGCGTAGCAGATCCGATGTAGAATCCTATGACGAATTATACCGTGGGCCGCAACGCACCGATTCTTATTTCGCGATAACGGTGACCAACACGAAATCTTATCTTTGTGAAATTCATCAAAATACATCAACAACAAACACCATTCGATCCATAATTTGGTACGCTCGCTGTTACACTCGGTCATTCACAGGGGTGCGTTCAGAGGCTCAGAGTGCGGTTGTTTGGTGTAAATTTTAACTTACCCAAAGGTTCTGAACGAGTCGGTTGTTTAACGTCAAAGTTGACATTATCATGACAAAACTGACGTTACAGTTGCCGGACGTTCGTTTGTTTTGTTTTTGTTTTGCGGTTACTTTGAGGTAAATTGTATCTACTGACTGTAACTACGATCTATAACTGATAAATACTGAAAATTTTGAAATTTACTGTAGAAATCTTGATATTTAAGTAGATAACAAACTATGACAACGGAAAATATGACAGCTGTCAATGTCAGAGTGTTTTTCGTCGATCGAATTACACCGGTAAAAAGTTGCAACCGTCGGAGGTTGTGAACGCTCTAGTTAATAACAACCGAGCGTTTCCCCTGAGGTTATGAACGACCTAGTTGCACTCCGAGCGCGCTCGAGCGTAGGTTGTGAACGCAGCCCAGACACTCGAGTATAGAAAGAGATAAAATCATTCATAGTAAACGTAATCCGCACCGTCGGCGTCGCCGCCGCACGCCCTTCTGTAGGTACGCAGGGCATGGAAGTCATGCCGTAGTCATGCTTTCCGCCATCAAAACATTTGCTTTTCCTTCTAAATGCACAACTCTGGAAAACTCGTGGGTATATTATTGTCACCAATAGCTACTCAGAATTATAAAGTAGGTATAAAAACACAGTAGGAAACACTTGATCAACAAAAACTATGAATTTACGCCTTGTTTTTTATTGGTTCTCCACTATTGCGTGTCATTTTTGTACGACGAAATAGTAAACTACAGAGACTACCAGTAAAGTACTCTTCACTTCAGTCAGTTACTCACTCCACCATCATACTTTTATATATATAGATATATTTACTATAGCTTATTGACCAATCACAGGTAAGGGTTTCCTGCGGTGGAAAATAAAGCATCCAATCTGAAATCGATATTCATGAGATTCCTTGTAATAACCAATGAGAAGCTTCCATTCCAATCACTGAATCGATTGTTAAACAAAATAATGGCGCATTGAAAAACTAAAATTCACTGTTTATTTAAAATAAGATAACAAAATTTATATCCGAAACATATTCCACGTTATTAGTAGATAACATAAACCATAATTAAATAAATTTGTTTAGTTAGAAGGCGAACATCTACATACCACAATACTGTGATTTCTTCGTGGAACGAAACGGATAACCAAGTCAAAAGCAAGGAACTTAAACCCAACCTGGAATGTGCGTTGTCAATAATTGACAACGCACATTCCAAATAATTTGACATGTCTTTCTAAAAAGCATTAATTTTCGTTCTTTATATTTTCTAATATTTTCCAAGTATCTGTTAGAATGTTAACATTTTTTTAGCAATAATTTGGACACTAGGTATATGGTAATGTCAATAAAAAAAGAAAAGATTATAAGTAGAATTTAATATGAGTTAGACTGGCAGCCCGTCAGCCATATTCATTGTTGTGAATTGGTTGTGATTGGTGATCCTGATCCTGAAAGGGACAGAGGGCTCTCGCGAAGCTATCTCGCTCGGTCCGCGTATCGGCAGCTTGTGCACATTCCAGATTGGGTATAAGTTCCTTGGTCAAAAGTCATTGCATTCCAACTGACGACGTTGACATTTAAATTGTTGAACAACATCGATATGTCGATATGTCATTAAATATTGCGTTTGCGTTCTTTCCATAGACTAACTATATTCCTTCGTCTGAGGTTCTTTCTTTCCCTTCGTCTGAGGTTCTTTCCTCAGACGAAGGAATTTATTTTCAAGCACACTCCAAGCGTTCAAATATAATTCACATTTAATTTAGTTACTTACAATAATGAGCACTCCTTCATTTTCACTTTTCATTTGAATAAATTTATCACGTGATTTAATTAATGCCCAGCGATAACTTTTTAATACTAGAAAAATCACGTAGGTATTAATAATTGATTTTGAAGTAGTTAATCTACAGCCTGACCCATGTCTTATCGTGTCTTTAGGTACTTGGTACTAGGCTTAACGTAGGTAGGTAGTGGTTTTATTCTCATTGCTTGGCTTCACCATCCAATTTCTCTACGGTAGATACTTTCTGTCGTCCCCTGTAGAAAAAAAATTTCAGAAAATCACGCAAAATATACGTATGTAGGTACTATTTATGAAAAAGTTGTTAGAAGTGATTTATAACGAAATTGCCTGACCAAAGAAAATAAGAAGAAGAAAATAAGCTAAACGGAAGATCGGCTTTCAACTGTTCATTTATAAAATGAACAATGTATGTACATAAGTAACAAAAAAAAATATGTTTATACTTTATTAATTACTGCTAGGTAGGTACACTTAATGTTGCTACCAAAGTTATTACTTCTATCAATGTTATTTCGCGCTCTGCCGTTGCTGTCATTAGTCATGTCATTCCATTCCATTCCTTTCATTCCCCTTCACTCTTCTTGTTTCGTTCCGTTCGTTCGGTTTTGCTTTGCTAAAAAAAGATACAGAAACAAGAAATGTTGGCTGGCAAATTGGTGACGAATAATACGTGTTATCTTTCGCATTTTACTTAAATAACTTTCGTATTGTCTTCCTCTGCTGGAAATACAGACATGGATTGCTGATCACAAGACAATTCTCTATCGCACAATCTGTTTACATTGTGAAACATTCTACTTGGATCCCGTAAGTGCAGTAATTGAGGCGAAAGGAGTGTTTTTTGTTGAGTAAGCTTTGTGATTTCAGTGTTGATTAATCATAAAGGTGTACTAATAGACTATTATATGTATTTAGCGTATAGAAAAGAACTGCGTTCTATCCCGCATAGTAATTGCGACAGCTCCCATGCTATACAGTTTTGTAATGATCATTAGAGCGTAGAGAACGTTTCAAATAGATTGAACCCTCGGTTGTAGTTGTATTGAGTAGTTTTAGAATTGCAGCACTTTTTTGATCTTTCTTTCAGGTACTGAAGAGTGGTAGGCAATGGGTGTTCAATATTGATCAATAAGGTATGTTTCTTTTGTTTGTTTGCTTTTGTACTTACATTTAACACCTGAGAATAGTTTGAAGCATTTATTATTATGTTACTTTTAAAATATAAAGTTACTTTCATATATTGCAAATAGTGCTAGATACACATAGGTTTAGAGTAGCTGAATGTTAGTTTTTCAGTTTCAGTTATATTATGGCATCTGGCACATCGTCAATAGAGAGTAATGGAAGCAATGGTAAGTTAATTGTTTTTGTTTTCAGCTTGTTAGTATTAAAAAATAATTATAGCCATCTAATTAAACTTCATAATAGGTATTGCCTTTAGCTTTGCTGAGAAGAAATTGTGTCAAAATGTTGTGTTAACACAAACTTTACATTATGTCCTAGGTAACTAATAATAAGTTGCAGTGGTTTCATCCACCATATACAGATGAACTGCAAAATATGACAGTTTATTGGATTTTGTCCAAGAAATGTGTTGACCAATTTTCTGTTTTTTATCTACTTATTTGCAAATATACGAACATATTGCGGTTGACATTTGTGTAGTCTCATGTACATGGTTACTGAATTTCCAACAATTTTCCAACTAACTCCAAACTGGGTCTCTTCCAGACTAGAGGGAAAAGGTGTCTTCTAGACCTTCATGATACAATGTGATTCAGGTGAGATAGTTGCAGAAAGAAAGCTTATCAGTTACAAAAAAAAAACTATAACTCTTAACCATCAACCACACATCACAAGGATCAAAGAAAATATTCTCAGACAAATGTTTACAGCTGACTCACAGAAAAAGAGAAAAATTCACTTCCCATAAATTTTTCAATGACACAAACAATGGCAGATCTGTACCAAAATGCAAGAGGTGCCATAAAACAATAAGTAATTGAGGACAAAACCTTATGCCAAGAATATTAGTTTGAGAGATCATAGAAAGAGAATCAAGTAGTAACATACTGTTGCAGAGTCAATATCCCACAGCTACGTGAGCGGCGAACACCGCCCCCCTAGCCTGCCCCCGCTGCCCCTGCCCTTGCCTTTGCAGTATGAGCCCACATTCGAGGCGGGGTACGAGCGCGCTGTGAAGCCACACCCGCACGGAATGAGCCAGCAGTACGAGCCACTGCAGTACGAGCTCAGTAAGCAGAGTAATGAGGGGCTCAAGCAGCAATGTGAGAAGGTAATACTCTGTTCTCTTTCTCTATCTCTCTCTCCCTCTCTCTCTCTCTTACTTAATAACAAACTATAGAAGAGTTAGAGTCATTATTCATAAGTGACAATATTGGTGTAGTGAACTAAGATGATGAAGTAAATTTCCGCCGCGACACAGATTCATCCGACTTCAAAAAAGGTGGAGCTTCTAAATTCTGCTTCATCATATCATCATACTACACTGTTGGACATAAACCTCGGTTGTCGGTTCTTCGCTAAATACGGCCGGCACTGCTACTTCAGTTTGCTAGTACTTTGAGTAATGTTTATAACTTTGATTCACTTAATGTATGTTTTTTAAGAAAGTTCTTCGTATTCCCGAATTATGCACTGATTTTGAAAACTGTCGCTATTGTATAGAGAATGATGGGGAGGTGGTGGACCTATAAAAATAGATTCCTGAAATTTTCATTATAAAGCATCACTTATTCTAATAATATATGTTCCGCAAGACTTAAAAACTGTGCAAAACAAGGATTGATTGAAGTTGGTTTTAGTTTTACAAATTCATTTGTATAATTCCTGAACTCTGTCCAAAATATTGTTCATCTTGTTTCTATAATTGAGGCTATTGGCGTTTGAATATGCTGTCATGGTGTGTGATTAAATCATACAGTTGGGACTGTATGATTAAATTACATGAACATTTCATTTCCAGGCACTGCATGACCTGAATCAGCTAAGACGCCAGCACACAGAAACATCTCGCCGCGCTGAACATGTTATGAAGGTACCTAAACTTATCCTTATTTACTTATCATAAGGTATGTTTTAAATTTTTTGTGGCGTAGTAGTACCTACTTAAATAATCATGACCCAAATTTAATTTACAAACAGTTGAACGAAATTTAGCAGCGCCATCTAGTTGTAGCGTCGAAATATTTTTAAACGATGTATATTTGGTCTAGGAGTTGGAATACTTCAGAGGACAGCACAGAGCAGCAATGAATCAACTCGAAGTATCTGCTCAGGAGGCGAGCACCCTTCGGGGAAAGTATGGAGACCTACTCAACGATAATCAGCGGTAAGACATATCACCTGATAAAAAATGAACTAGCAAGCCTATCTTTTTAAAAAATGTCTTAACTAGCAAGCTAAGAAATTGGTTTAGAAGTAATTCTTAAGGTAACATAAATTTACATTGTTTCTGGGCATTTATTTCTAAATTATGACAATTTGAAAGGGCTGAGTATAAAGACAGACCACCTTCTTTGTTTCGTAAACGAAAACTTTTGGTAACTAAAACGAAAACGTCGCCGATAAACAATGCTTCGTGGTAAGTTTCGCGTGATAAACTGAGGAAATATCGAACGCAGCTAAAGTATCAGAAAAGTATCATCGCGAAGTTACAAATGATCGACGAGTCTGCAAAAGTTATAAACTGTGGAGCAGTCTCATCGCCCGCCTCCTCGGGTAAGTCGACATGGAGTTAATAAAGTGATTGTTTCCAGGCTTGAGCGCGAGGTGGCGTCGCTGGCGGGCGGCGGCGCGGAGGGCGGCGCCGAGGCGCTGCTGCACACGCTCCGGAAGTACGACGCGCTCAAGGAGGAGCTGGACCGTGCGCAGAAGAGGTCACTCACCTGTAACCATTCACTACAGCTGCATAGCTCATAATTATATTCACTCTTTAAGCATCCTATCCGCGGTAACTTTTAATTGGCCTTCGTCAAACATGCACAGGTCTATTCAGAGGCCTTATTCTCTTGAAATAGGAGATTCCTTGCCGTGTGACCGTGTGACGTCACAATGTGTTATAAATACGATTTTGTTCAATTGGATGGGATTGGCAATAGTGAATAAAGGCACAGGCATGTTTTATATCTGTATCTAATTGTAAACCTAGCTGTAAGTTTCTCTTAAATTCTAATGATGAATTATTTATGTATGAAAAACTCCCTTTTGATGTCTGTAGGGTTTTATTTGCTTAGCTTTTAAAAGCAGCATTCGTTTTGCAGATACGAGGATCTTATAGAGAATCACAATACGACTCTTGAAAAGATGCGGCTAGTCCAGGATGAGAACAGTCGTCTCAAAACGCAGTGTCACGAGCTCACGCAGGAGCGGAATGGACTTGTTAGTAATAATAATAATAATAATCGTTTATTCATATAAACATACAGAACTAACAATTATGAAAGTAAAAGAAAAAAATATTTGAAGTGTTATGAACTTACTTGGTTACTCAGGACTGAAGATTATGGGTAGTCTTCATCAGCAACTTTATCCAAGTATCCACATAATATCTTGTTTTTTTAATGTCAATCAACTACACTACACTATCATTATGTCACTCACACATAGGTATATAATACACAAATTAAGTGTTATTGTAATTTGGAACATCATAACTTAAGATCACCTGCGCGACTATAGCGACATCTGTCGCTGTTATGACAATCGCCGTTTGAGCACAGACCCAGCATGGTAGAAGAATCTTAATAAGAACGAACGCCAGTTCAAAATTAAATTGTTTAAATTGCTAAATGATAGGAATTTACGGCTATATAAGTGTTTGTCTATAGATCCAACAACGCAACACGCTGAAGGCCGAGGTGGCGCACGTGGTGCGGCAGTGGGAGCGAGCGGACATCAAGCGGCTCGCGGACGAGCGGAACGCAGCCATGGCAGAGTACACGCTCATCATGAGCGAGCGGTGAGGGACATTGTTATAAACTACTCGCTGTATTAGACTGCGCCCCTATCTCAATGTATGTGGGGTGTTATAAACTGCCCGCTGTATTAGACTGCGCCCCTATCTCAATGTATGTGGGGTGTTATAAACTGCCCGCTGTATTAGACTGCGCCCCTATCTCAATGTATGTGGGGTGTTATAAACTGCCCGCTGTATTAGACTACGCCCCTATCTCAATGTATGTGGGGTGTTATAAACTACCCGCTGTATTAGACTACGCCCCTATCTCAATGTATGTGGGGTGTTATAAACTACCCGCTGTATTAGACTACGCCCCTATCTCAATGTATGTGGGGTGTTATAAACTACCCGCTGTATTAGACTACGCCCCTATCTCAATGTATGTGGGGTGTTATAAACTACCCGCTGTATTAGACTACGCCCCTATCTCAATGTATGTGGGGTGTTATAAACTGCCCGCTGTATTAGACTGCGCCCCTATCTCAATGTATGTGGGGTGTTATAAACTGCCCGCTGTATTAGACTACGCCCCTATCTCAATGTATGTGGGGTGTTATAAACTACCCGCTGTATTAGACTACGCCCCTATCTCAATGTATGTGGGGTGTTATAAACTACCCGCTGTATTAGACTACGCCCCTATCTCAATGTATGTGGGGTGTTATAAACTACCCGCTGTATTAGACTACGCCCCTATCTCAATGTATGTGGGGTGTTATAAACTACCCGCTGTATTAGACTGCGCCTTTATCTCAATGTATGTGGGGTGTTATAAACTACCCGCTGTATTAGACTACGCCCCTATCTCAATGTATGTGGGGTGTTATAAACTACCCGCTGTATTAGACTACGCCCCTATCTCAATGTATGTGGGACACAATAGTTGTTATTGTTGGGAATTTCAGACTTTGAGTATTATGGGTTAGCGGTTCGATCCTGAGCGGGGCGGCGGCGTAATAAATTTTTGCATGTGAAAATTTGTGACAAGTTTAAAAGGGCATTAGAAGTAGTCAAAAATATTTTGTAGACAAGGGGGATACCTAATTCTGACGCGCACTTATGGACTACACTTATGGAATAAGCTTCATAAACTTATTCTTCATCTCTTAATCATGTTAATTCGATGAAGTAGATAATCTTAGCCTGCTTAACATGTAGCCAAGTGTCTGAAGAATCCTCAGAACCTGTCAGAACTTTACTCAGGATGTTTCAAGTTAGTTAAACGGCAGATAAATGACTTTTTTATAATCTTTATTTATTAAGGAGGGTTTGATCAAAATGATCATGACACCCTCAAAGTTTGAAATGAGGAAAACATAAGAAAACGTAAATTACTTGTAATGCAGTCAGAACCTTGCACAGGATGTTTCGAGTTATTTAAGCTGCCTTACGTTACTTATAAAGCCACCGAAGTTACCTACAATAACAGCATCGTAATCTGTATGTAATGTAATCGTAATTCGGAAAGCACCCATGGGGTGCTTTCCGAATTACGATTACAGCGCTGATAGCGATCACAACGATATTTGGCGTTCCAAATTAGATATCACGATATTGACAGTTGAGTGTCAGTTTTGACAGCGCTCACAGTGATTTCATTCTGTAGCATGGTCGGTGATATTGCAAAATGGCGCCTGTAATGACGTCATCTATGACGTCAGACGCGGCATCGTTGTCGCGATGTTGTCGCGCTTACAGTAATTCGGAACGCTTGTGAGCGCGATAATATCGATTTTAGCGTAATTCGGAATGCACCTCATGTGTTGTTACAGAGACACGGTTCACAAAGAGATGGAGAAGCTCTCGGACGACCTGCAGGCGGCGCACAAGCGCGTGTCTGCGCTCGAGGCCGCGCTGCAAGCCTCCAGGGAGGAACAGAGAGCCACGGCTTTGCAGGTATACTTACACTTTGATTTTCCGAAAAATAGGCGTGGCCTAACAGCTTATATGGGCGTAACAAGTTCGATTATCAATTTAAAAAAAAATCGCTCACCCTGATTTCAAGTTAGAATTATTACTACATGGTAAGGTAATACAGGGCTAAAAAAATTTATGTACTGTGTTACTTCAAAAAGATTCCAACGAGATCTCATCATTTTGATCACACGCGCCGTTATCGCGCGGCGCCTCCGACAAGTACTTCCACGCATGAACCATTTCCTGCAAAATGGCCGCCACTAACGAGGATGTAGGCTGGCAGGGGGTTATGGGATTACCAGTAATCTTTCCAGTTGCCAAATTGAAATAGCACTGGGTTGGACACATAACTATGTCACAGTAATTCTTGGGTATAGGCAACACGAACTAGTATAATCCGGTGGAGATGGAAAAACAAACTGGTTGCTCATAAGTGATAATCAGTGCCAATCACTGAGTACTAACAAACGATTAGATAGTAGTCTTATAGTATACGGCCGCGTGGAGCCGGCATAGAACTTCACCACCCCCACTCTTCCCATGAGTGTCGTAAGAGGCGACTAAAGGAGACACACCGGGGGGCGGGCAGCAGCGCCCTCACCCGCATAACCAGCGTGGGGATAATGGGGAATAACCCCCAAATGTTGAATAATGCCATCTATGGCGCTCATTAGGAAAGGCCTAGAGGTCGAGCAGTGGACTATTATAGGCTGATGATTGATGATTTATAGTATAAATCATAAATTTTATACTATAGTTGTAGTATAGTATCTTTTGAATTCTACAAACAAGGTATTCTTGTAATGGTTTTTGCAGGCGGAAAGTCTTCGTCGCGAGATCGAGTCCGCACTGGTGGACCGCGACCGCGCTATCAAGGAATGCACTGATCTCAAGACTCCCCAGAACACATCCACTTTAGGGAAATCACGGTAAGCCATTTTGAACCTTAAACCATAAGTGATAGGCTGCTTTGCTTTTGTAAACGCAAGCGCTCCTAATATCATCTACTTTCAACCTATAACTTAAATTATTTTTGTTTGCGATCAGGCCTTGCTGTTTCTTTGTCATAATGATCTTGTTGGTTATATTTTGCGTATGAATTCTCACAAGGACCTTGGTTGCAATCCTTGAAAAACAATTTCTTACCTATAAGCTTGAATGAAATATGCTCGTCTTAACTATAAATACTATGGTAGTTTGACGAATACATTATGAATGTAAGCGGGTTAACTACGAAACTATTTGGTGTTGGAAGAACACTCCAACACTCACCCTGATAAAGTCCCTCGTTAAAGAGTTAAACGTTGGTATTCTTCTAACACAAAAAAGGACCGTAGTTAACCTGCTTACGCTCGTAATGAAATATGGTCGGTTTTGCTTATTGTATGTTTGCCTTGCCTTATTATTCCCAACCTGAAGAAATTAATAAGTGCGGTTTATTTTGTGTTTGCGTTATTGCTTCTAATCATGCCATCATCTTCTCAACCTACAGCTATTGATAATTCGGTTTATTTTTGTTTGTAGTCAGGACAACTCAGCGTACCACCACTTGGGATTAGCAAGTGGTGTGGGCAATGACGGCTTCCTGAACGGGCAACACTCCAACGATCCTTCTTTGGACAAGTTGCAAGGTAACCTTTGAGCTTCGGAAGTATAAAAATTTAATGAAAAAAGCAGAGATTCTGGCTACTTTTTAAACTAAATTACTAAGTGTATATACTATAGCTATATCTGCCCGTAACTTTTTTAATATGGATTCAACTGCGCACGTAACTGCTTTAGCCTTCCTTTTTCGTTTCGTGTTGCGATAGTAACTGTTATAAAACAGTAAATCCTCTTTTCAGGTGGCGGCAACGGCGGCGAGGGCGGCGAAGGTAGATTCGACAACTTGGAGCAAGCCAACCAAGAGCTGCAGCGTTTGAGGACCCACGCGGGCTCCTTGCAGAATGAATTGTTGGACGCGCAGAGAGAGGCCGAGGTAAGAATCAATGAACACATTTACAAGAAAAAAGTTAAATAATCTAAGATAAGTTGCCGAACGCATATCAGCCCAGTTACGTTCATGGCTTTACTTAGACCTTACCCAAACGAAGCGTATAGCGATCCTTAGTCGCCAACCAAAGAGAATAAAACCACTACGTTCTACAACCATAGACTCCCTTCGAGCTCTGTAATCTCCTCAGTCTATGGAGTGGGAGGTCTTCCCACACGTTTTACCGTAAGAATATTTTGTTGATTCGAAATTAAATCAAATGCTATGGAAGCAGTTTTGAGCAAGAGCCGCTGGCAAATGCTCCGCGTGAGAGAAAAACTTTTTATTTTGTATCAATTCCGATTTCTGCTTTTGAGCAACGTTTTCGAGCGAGAGTGGTAGAAATTGCTTCTTTGAAAATGCTGATAAATGCGACTAAGAATAGTTTATCTTATTTCGTAAGACCATAATGTATACATAATTACTTTTGCAGGTTTGTAAACGAAGAAGAGACTGGGCGTTCTCCGAACGAGACAAACTATTGCAAGAACGAGAGAGCGTCAAAGCACTTTGTAACAGACTGAGAAAAGTGAGTCTTATTTCAACCAATTAGAACTCTTGTTGACGTACCGCAATGGCGGCAGTGTCTAAAAGCTTTGTAGCCAAAGTCAGACAGAGAAATTAACGCTTTATTGCTATTAATGCTGAGTTCTATTTCCAATGTCACGGTGCTAAAAATATTTCTTTGAATTCTAGGAACGTGACCAAATGGTAGGCGAGTTAGCAGATGCCCGCCGACAGAACAAGAAATCTACAGACAACAAAGATATGAAGAGCATTCGAGCCAGTATGGCGTCCGACGACGATTGCCGACACTCGGCCGACAGCTGTCGACATTCCGGCGACAGTTGTCGACATTCTATCGATAGTGCTATCGTGGAGCATGATGGTTGTCAGGTAATATGATCTTTTATGAATACAAATATGTAATTACTTATTCACGCAATACGATGGCAAGTAGAAACTGGACTAATTTAATAGATTAGAACGTATAATTATATCGCCCCTCAAACTTCCGTTCCGTTCGTGTTGTCCTATGAAATGCTAGCGCGTCGCGTAGTGCAGTGGTTGGGCTGCTTTTGTTTTTCTGTGTCTAGCCAAACTTAATTTAAGATTTAAAGAAGAACCCTTGAGAACTCTGGTGTGTTCTTTAGCTAGGATAATTCTAATTCTAAGTGGGGGAACTAAGATCTGCACATCACCATGATAACATGACATCCCGCGTAGGAGTGTATTGCACATTACCCCCTGCCTAAACAGGCCCTTACCAACCCAGCTAATTGAAATACCAGAGCATGACTCTAGCTAGGATAATAATATGATCTAGAAAACACGCATATGTCTATGACAGCACGTATTAGACCACTCCAATCCGGGCCGTCTTTAAAATCATCATCATCATCATCATCACATGCATATAATAGTCCACTGCTGGACATAGGCCTCCTCTAATGAGCGCCATAGATGGCATTATTCATCATTTGGAGCATATTGCCAATAATCCCCACGCTGGGCATGCGGGTCTTGAAAATCCTCCTTCCCTATTCGCAGGAGTTTGAGTACGACATAATCGAGGTGGAGCTGACGCGGCTCTGCCCCGACGGCAGCCTCGGGTTCACGCTGGCGGGCGGGCGCGACGAGCCGTGCGCGCCGCACGACACCGGCATCTACGTCACCGCCGTCGCGCACAACGCACACGACGGGAAGATCAAGTGAGTCACCTCGGTGGGGATCGGGCTCTCTCGGCTGTGTTCGGGTGCGCGGGGGTTCGCACTGGCGTAGTGAAGAGTTCTCAGCACGCGTGTTGGTTATATAGAATAACATTCAAATGTGCTTTTATTAGTCATGCCTTCGAACCCGTGTATCGCCTGAATTGTGGAATTAGAGTATGCTGGCACTGATGTGGATGAGAGTTTTGCGTAAGATTCGTCTCGCTAAAATTGTGTTGCTCGAGTTTAAATCTGCAAGTAATAAAGATGAAGTTTTTTTTTATGATGTTAATGTAGTATATCATAATCATATTAGTACTTTGACATTATATTATTGATAAAAGGAACCTACATTTCAAATTTCAGCTTTCTAGCTTTAGCGGCTTAGGCTGGGCGTTGTCGCCAGAAAATCGCTTTTTTCTATACTAATATTATAAAGAGGAAAGATTTGATTGTTTGTATGTTTGTTTGTTTGTTTGTTTGTTTGAATTGAATAGGCTCCGAAACTACTGGACCGAGTAAAAAAATTCTTTCACCATTAGAATCCTTAATTTTCCGTGATGAACATAGGCTATATAATATTTTCAAAAAAATTAGGGATCCGCATGAAAAATTCAATAATTGAACCGTGGGCTGTATATTCAACCTCTTTTTCTATTATGGCGCGTCAGAATAGAAAAAGAGGTTGCATAGCGCACGGTGCTTGCTTTTTCTCTACGGCCAGTGTCAGTTTTGGAATGTCGAGTCAATGTCAAAAACCCCAATGCTGTTAAAAAAAGTAAAGATCCGTATGAAAATTGTGAAACCCATCGTTTTAGTGTGTATAATTTCTGAA